>MU700868.1:153212-176393 GCA_026770625.1 Nicotiana glauca | reverse complement strand
AGGAATCTATATCTGCGGGTTTAAAGGCGGGATTAGGAATAACGAAGCCTTGAGTGTAATCTTAAATGAACTGTGCTAATTAAAGCTAGCTAGTGTAGCTCGGGAGAGTGCAATAGTATAATACTATGATTGCTCGGGAGAGAGTTACGGTGAGGTGAGTGTTAATGATTAATAAAGTGAGTCGGTAAATTTGTATGAAGCATAAACATAAGGGATTCCATCAATAGGGGAAGTCATTACCTTAGCTTGTCTCTCATATTTGTTTACAACCTTAGTCATTTAGTTATAGCTTGTTATTTTTCTACAACTTTAGTTTATAAAGAAACCTCAAACAGTGATTCAAAAGTCTTTTTGGAGCTGGTTCTAAAGAATTGAATGGATCTAAAGGTAGCAGTTGATAGGTTGACTCTCTGTGGATTCGACCCTGGGCGTAATACTCGGGTTTTATTTGTAACGTCCGCAGAATCCTA
This sequence comes from Nicotiana glauca, assembly GCA_026770625.1. Lineage (NCBI taxonomy): Eukaryota > Viridiplantae > Streptophyta > Magnoliopsida > Solanales > Solanaceae > Nicotiana > Nicotiana glauca. Next base: position 175,923 of record MU700868.1, on the reverse strand, counting down.
TTTAGAGGATATACTTGGGCGTGATCAAGAGTCAGGCAACAACTTAATGATAATTTTTTTTCCAATTGGTAGAGTCCTTGACTTCTACTTTTATAAATTCGAACTTCATGATATTATTTTGGAGTTTTAAATTGCAAAATCAAATTCAAGGATGATGTGCCAGAGTTAAGCTCATGAATATCAGTACATCGCGCTAAAGTTCAAACTTATATGAGAACTACGAAAGATTGAAGCATTCTGGACGAGGTCTTGCTTGGTGAGAAGCTCTAATTGAATTTTTTTGACAAAGCCTTGTTAGATTTGATGCAACACTTAGGCACCAATATAAAAACATGAGTCTTGTCATGTTCTCTCTCTAAACAGTTGAATTAGTAAAGTACGAATTTAAATAATACAGGAGATTTTATACGTTGAAAACATCATTGCTCAAGAGAGTAAAGATTACAATTCAGCTCTGAAATTTCTCTCAACAAAATTTCACTAAAACAATGAGCAATTTCAGGTTACAAACTCTTATAATCTAAGAGACTAAATCCTAGTCACTTGGCTGCCTACGACTACCCTGATTGGAGCAAAACGCTCAAGCTAACTCTAGCCCAAGACTTGAATTCTCTTACAAAAAAAAACATCTCAGCAGTGCTTCTTAACTAAGCAAATAAGATTGTAATTTTGAAACATCTTGTCACGATCCGAAACCCGCACTGGTCGTGATGGAATCTCTCGTGAAGACAAGGCCAACCAACCAACCGAATTAACCTCTTTCAAAATAATTAAACATAATGAATAGCAAAATATGCCTAAATGACATTTGTTAACAATATTTACAACCCAACACAGCCCGATCGGGGTGTCACAAGTCACGAGCATCTAGAGAAGTCTAAATACCACTACAGGCCCAACAATATACAGAATGAAGTTTAGAACCAAAGGAAGTAACCCGGTGCCACGAACCTTCAACCCGCTACCAAAACCCGCTACCGGGTGAATAGTACCCGCATCTGCACGCGAGGTACAGGGAGTAAAGTGAGTATTCCAACTCAGTGAGCAATAAAAGTAAATAATAACTGAGCAGCAAGAAATCACGTAAAGCAACCAACAGGCTATACAGAAGCCGGGTACAATTTTTGAGAAAACAGTGAAATCAGAGAACTCTTTAGAAATGTTTCGGCTCAGTTCAAATCTCTTTTGCAAATGGTCTTTTCAATAATTACGAAAACTGTTTCAAAATAGTTAGTGCTGATTAGTACAAAAAATCCGCCCCTCGGGCACAAATATCACAGTATAGCAAGTAAAAATGCAAATAAGTACGCAAGATGAGCACATAAAAGTTCGCTCCTCGGGCACAACTCAAAACAGTACTAGCCCCTCGGGCTCAATATCAACCGCTCAGAACAGTATCAGCCCCTCGGGCTCAGTATCACAGCACTCAGAACAGTATCAGCCCCTCGGGCTCAGTATCAGTCACACAGTACAACATCAGCCCCTCGGGCTCACTCTCAATCACATGGGTACCCGCGCTCACTGTGGGTGTGCAGACTCCGGAGGGGCTCCTACAGCCCAAGCGCTATATCATCATAAGGCCTGAAAGCCTGTACATATCAACATGAGGCCTGAAAGCCTTCTCACAGTACACTCGAGGCCTGAGAGCCTCCTCACATATCGCTCGAGGCCTGAAAGCCTCCTCACAATACACTCGAGGCCTGAAAGCCTCCTCACAATACACTCGAGGCCTGGAAGCCTCCTTACAATACACTCGAGGCCTGAAAGCCTCCTCACAATACACTCGAGTCCTGGAAGCCTCCTCACATCACTCATCATATCCTCACATATGGCCCTCGACCTCAATCAGTCCAAAAATAATCATAAGCCCCTCGGGCATCAGTAAAAACAATAATGCCCAGCTCAAACAGTAGTTCAAATATCAGTTAAAACTCAAGGTTGAGTAAAAATATAGCTGAGTTCATGAAACAATGTAATTCAAATGGACTGAGTTCAAATAATATTTCAAATAATGAGGAAAACGGTGATGATAGCTCACAAGGAGTTCAAATAGTCGGCAATAAGCCCCAAATACGGTAATAAGCCCAATTCATAATGAAAAACAACAAGTCATAGTGAAATACGCGGTAAAATCAACAACCGGGACGGACCAGGTCACAATCCCCAATGGTGCTCTACCCCACGCTCTCTATCCGGCGTGCAAGTCACCTTAATATAGCACTATGGGTGCAAATCCGAGGTTTCAAACCCTCAGGATATCATTTACAAGTATTACTTACCCCGAACAAGTGGAATCTCTAGCTAGCGACTCCTTTGCCCCTCGAATCGGCCTCCACGTGCGTCTAATATAACCAACATCAGAGCGAGTACATCACAATATGCCAAGGGAACGATGCCCAATCGAAAACAATCAAAATATAGCAAAAATCTCGAAACTAGCAAAACTCGAGCCCCGGGCCCACTTCTCAAAAAATTACAAAACTCACATTACCAGATTCCTTGTCTCGCCACGAGTTCATACATACCAAGAACTCTCAAATCCGAGCTCAAATGACCTATCAAATCCCAATTTGAAATATCAAAAACTCAAGCCCTAAATTTACCCCTTTTGGTGAATTTCAATCAATTTCCATGTTAAATCTATCATAATCTCATGTATTTAAGCCAAGGGACTTACCTCCAATCGATTCCCAGTCAAATCTTCCATAAATTCTCGCCGAAAGCTCCCAAGGTCGCCCAATAATGGTGAAAATTAACCCAAGCTCGCGGATGAAATATCAAATAAAAACCCTTCTGAGCAGTCCAGTTTTCGCTTCTGCGGTCCTGCTTTCGCTTATGCGGGACCGCTTCTGCGGCCAGATTTCCGCTTTTGCGGTCTTCATTAAACTTCCAAAAATCCGCTTATGCGGTTCTACTTTCGCACCAGTGGTACCGCTTCTGCGGTCCGCTCTTCCGCTTCTGCGGAACCTGCCTTCTATCTCCTCGCCGCTTCTGCGATCACAGCTCCGCTTAAGCGGCTCCGCTTCTGCGGTCATAGACCCGCATAAGCGAAAATACCAAAAACAGCATGCCTTCAGCTGTATGAAATTCCAAAAACTCCCCGTTAGCCATCCGAAATCATCCCGAGGCCCCCGGGACCTCAACCAAAAGCACCAACATAACCCATAACATCATTCAAACTTTTTCCAATCATCAAAACACATCAAACAAAATTAAAACCATCAAATCACATCGGATTCAAGCCTACGTTCTTTAAAAACTTCCGAAACACGCATTCGATTAAAAACCCGACCAAACGATGTCCGAATGACCTGAAAATTTGCACACATATCCAAAATCACCCAACGAAGCTACAACAACTCTCGGAATTCCATTCCGACCCTCGGATCAAAATCTCACCCATCAACCGGAATTCGCCAAAATACTAACTTCGCAAATTCAAGCCTAATTCTACAACGGGCCTCCAAAATTAATTCCGATCGCGCTCCTAAGTCACAATTCACCTCCTGAAGCTAACCGAATCACCAGAAATCACATCCGAGCCCTCTAACTCAATAGTCAACATTCGGTTGACTTTTCCAACTTATGCTCTCCTTAAAGAGACTAAGTGTCTCATTTCTTATCAAAACCAATCCAAATCAACTCTAACACACCACATACCGATAACGAAACATGAAGAAGCATAAAATGGGGGAAACAGAGCAACAACACATGAGACGACAGGTCGGGTCGTCACATCCTCCCTAATTTAAACAAATGCTCGTCCTCGAGCGTACCCAGAGTTGTCCTAGAAACCGACCGATAGCTGAATGACCTTACCAAGCATATACCCGGGGTGATCCCACGTCACCCTATCTTATATAAGTCTGATAATACAACACAGCTGAAATTTCACAGCCCATCTAGACCATAAACCATAGAGCCACATTGCACTTTCCGAAATCATACCCAGAATAAACCCGAACCAGCTGTAATAACCCACACCTGCAACCTCAGGTGAAATCATATAATATACCACACAATCCAACACTCGAAATGATAGTCTCTATTTACAGCAGTTGCCCACAATACCCAAATACCGATAGAGACCTCTTATTAGCTAAAGTCTTATTCCATCACTTTCATATACTGCCAACGATAAATAAAACACGCGATAAATCATAACCATTCCTCATATCAACCGTACATGAAGCCACTTCCTTTTTGGCTAATACCACAACAGACTTCCGGGCCAAACCTCGATATTATCCTTCTAACAAGCTGAAATCACATCTGTTCGAATTCATTAATGACTCCAACGATCACCTCGAATCCAACACACCGCCCCGGTGATACGACACCTCAATACAGGCCTAAGCCACAACTTGCATAATACACGCACCAATAAGGAACGGTCTGAACATACTCAAATCAGGACAAATGACTCAAACGGAAGAGTTGTACCTCAAGCTCATCAATACCATTACAACACAAGGCTGAGACCCCGTCTCACATCATAGAAATAGAGTACCTGAATCAACCTCGAAAGGTCATAACTCCACGTGGCCTCGCCACAACACGCAATCCTATCCAAACATGTTACATATGAACACCTCAAGTCACCATGCTCAAAATAGACAGCCATGCACAAATTGATGTCTGAAACCAGCAATCCATTACACCCTCGGTGAAACGAATAACATACGACACGCAACCCGATAGGCCATAACCAATACTCCATTTACCGAGCAACACTCAACTACTCTTCCCTATCGACTTTCTCTGTGAATCCTCAATAGAACCGCACCACATGTGCCCATATCCAACAAATCATAACGTCTCACAGCACAGAAAAGCAACTTATAGATCTCCTTAGATCACTAACAAGCTCCATAACGATCGAATCATCCTATCCCTCATCAATTCAACTCGGGGCCAACCGAGCTAACTCAAGCTAAATACGTAGCTATATCAGCCTGCCAATGAAATCAATATCAAGAAGCCTGAAGCTGCTCCTTCCACTACAATAACTCCTGCCGGAGCTGTACGATACGGTGCTCGGCGCCAAATCAATACCGAAATCCATATTCTCGCCCAGCGACATGCCCGGCCACAAGGAACGCATCCGAAAAAGTCTCTCAATACCGGAACTGAATCAATGGTAGAAACCTTTGCACTGACATCTGCCACGAAGGCCCAATTAAGAAAAGCAATCCTTCCCAGCTGTCTGCTGGTCTTCGGAATGCAAACCACTCCGCTAGAACATAATCCGATGCACCTCGCCACTCAACCTGTGGCATTTTCCGACATAGCCCATAGCACAATAGTCTAGAATAGTCCAACACTGAGACAACCAATCTACATCTCAACGTCATATCCAAAATCTAACATACTAAACAAAGAAAGATCCACTCGGGCCTCCAAATCTCAATAGCTACTAAACGCTATCGATACCCACGATCCACAACCACTACATAGCCTGAACATGAGAACTCCCAGTTTCCAACTCCATATAGCACACGATCAGCTGTACCTGATCCCAAATTCTGCGGTATGAATACATATTACACCTCAAGCACCCAATTATTCCATGAAAGATATTCAAAAATTCCCTTGTGCCATCAAACAAACTCAGATATCAGCAATCAATCTAGCAAGAAAGCACCGCAATACTAACGTAGTATCATCAGGCTAATCACATTGCCCTCTTTCTAAGACATATACTCTTGTCAAATCACTTCCATGTAGCAGCACCATTTCCTTGGTTACCTGAGGCTACCCATTGCCTAAGAATTTTGTGAACTTCTTTTCAGAACTGAGTTGTAACTCATCTAGTCAAGAACTTTCGCTGATCCTATCTAGGAGAAAAATCATGACACATTCCATGCTTCGCATGCCCATAGAAAATATATTCATCTCCAAACCACGGTAAAACCCAACAAGAACTCTCTCCCAATTCCATTTGCACAAGCTAAACTGCCAGGACTGAATCCTTCTACCCAAACCGAGCTAAGCAAGCTGTCAGAACTCAAGAGCTTTGCTGCACAATACCTGTAAGGGCTCATTACCTCGAACATATACGAAGAATTAATCATATCCTTACCATACCGATTCGGTCCACTATTAAGCTATTCTATCCATCTAATTTCCCTTCTGATTCATCATCAACTTGATATTCCCTCTTGCTGTAGCACCATAATGTCTCAACCTAGGATCACTACATGAGACTCAAGCACAAGACCACAATATCTAAGACCCATAAGCCACTGAATACTCTCTCAAATATTCCCAGAAATACCATATTCCAGAATACTTTACTTTGAAGACCTTCCTGCGAATCTAAATTCGTTACCATTACTTTCCAGATATTGATACATAGGATCCCATAAGCAACATAAAAATACCACAAGTCTTGACCTTTCCCAATGAAAACACTGTCTCTAACCACATACACAACCTTAAGGCACCTAATTATCATATGTAAAATCTTCAACAAAATAAAACCATTCTCGAGAGTCATTTACTTCATATTCGAACTGCAATTTGCCTGATCAAACGGACATAACTGTCCGTGCCTAATTAGCGCTCTGACACGGCAGGATATGATCTCATTCCAGTACAAACAAACATCTTCCTTCTCTATACACTGAGCATTCTTTATCAACAACAGCTCCAGACATCCTATTATTTTCACACATCTACGAAGCACCATATAACCTTTGTCAAAATCTTGCTTCACTCGTGCCATCCTCGGCTCAATTTTTGCAACCAGGACTGATCCGCCAGCATGCCTCGAAACGGAACCAACATAGCTCCTACCCATACAATTAGCTAATCAATAGCAACCTCCCCAACTTANATAGATATATCTCGCAGCACTAACATACTCATCACATGGATATCCAACCGCCATTCCGGCTAATAGGGACAATATCAAACATATGAGTTCAGAACACTTGCTCACACAATCAGCACCTCGGTGCTCAAGCCATAGGCACAGACCCGGCCTCAAGTCCTCCAGACTGGCCCGATATACTCACAATGATTAACTCTCGTCCCTCAATCGGGGAATCGCAAACCATCAAGGCACATACAATACTTAGCACTCACGTGCGCATACAAACGTGTGCAAGGGATTTCAAGGGTTATATCTCAAGCTGAATCAAGTACGCACGATAAGAATTCCAAGAAAGTGAAGTTTTCCTAAAGGTTCTGCAGCCTCTCGAGGATAAATACAAACGTCTCTGTACCGATCTGCGAGACTCTACTAAACCTGCTCATGACTCGTGAGACCTAGTAACCTAGGCTCTAATATCAACTTGTCACGACNTTTACTCTAATGATGCCACAATATCATAGTGAGATTAAACTCAAATCATTTACAAGTTTGTGAAAACACAGATCATTTAGTGCTGTAATCTTCTGCAAATCTCGCATTCATCCCCACATCAGTTGAGTCCACTCTCTTGAGCGACCCAAATTTTTCAAATTTCAACACGTACTCTTCAATTACACATGAGATATTCTAACAGTATACATAAGAATCGTACCACTTAAGAACACTCCGCAGGAGATAACCCATCTGCTTCGCCTCAGTTTAGTATTTTAGCACACCTTCCACCATCATACACATAACACNTGATGGCGCCTCTCGTGAAGACAAGGCCAGCCAACTAACCCAATTAACCTCTTTCAAAATAATTAAACATAATGAACAGCAAAATACGCCTAAATGATATTTGTTAACAATATTTACAATCCAACACAGCCCGACCGAGGTGTCACAAGTCACGAGCATCTAGAGAAGTCTAAATACCACTATAGGCCCAACAATATACAGAATGAAGTTTAGAACCAAAGGAAGTAACCCGGTGCCGCGAACGCTGGCGGTCACTCTGCTCAGCTACAATAACAATACCTTCAACCCGCTACCAAAACCCGCTACCGGGTGAATAGTACCTGCATCTGCACGCGAGGTGTAGGGAGTAAAGTGAGTACTCCAACTCAGTGAGTAATAAAAGTAAATAACAACTGAGCAGTAAGAAATCACGTAAAGCAACCAACAGGCTATATAGAAGCCGAGTTCAATTTTCAAGAAAACAATAATATCAGAGAACTCTTTAGAAATGTTTCGGCTCAGTTCAATTCTCTTTTGTAAATGGTCTTTTCAATAATTACGAAAACTATTTCAAAATAGTTAGTACTGATTAGCACAAAAAATCCGCCCCTCGGGCACAAATATCACAGTATAGCAAGTAAAAATGCAAATAAGTACGCAAGATAAGCACATAAAAGTTCGCCCCTCGGGCACAACTCAAAACAGTAGCAACCCCTCGGGCTCAATATCAACCGCTCAGAACAGTATCATTCCCTCGGGCTCAGTATCACAGCACTCAGAACAGTATCAGCCCCTCGGGCTCAGTATCTGTCACACAGTACAACATCAGCCCCTCGGGCTTACTCTCAATCACATGGGTACCCGCGTTCACTGTGGTTATGCAGACTTTGGAAGGGTGCCTACAGCCCAAGCGTTATATCATCATAAGGCCTGAAAGCCTGTACATATCAACAGGAGGCCTGAAAGCCTTCTCACAGTACACTCGAGGCCTGAGAGCCTCCTCATATATTGCTTGAGGCCTGAAAGCCTCCTCACAATACACTCGAGGCCTGAAAGCCTCCTCACAATACACTCGAGGCCTGAAAGCCTCCTCACAATACTCTCGAGGCCTGAAAGCCTCCTCACAATACACCCGAGGCCTGAAAGCCTCCTCACAATACACTCGAGGCCTGGAAGCCTCCTCACATCACTCAGCATATCCTCACATATGGCCCTCGGCCTCAATCAGTCCAAAAATAAACATAAGCCCCTCGGGCATCAGTAAAAACATTAATGCTCAGCTCAAACAGTAGTTCAAATATCAGTTAAAACTCAAGGTTGAGAAAAAATATAGCTGAGTTCATGAAACAGTGTAATTTAAATGGACTGAGTTCAAATAATATTTCAAATAGTGAGGAAAACGGTGATGATAGCTGGCAAGGAGTTCAAACAGTCGGCAATAAGCCCCAAATACGGTAATAAGCCCAATTCATAATGAAAAACAACAAGTCATAGTGAAATACACGGTAAAATCAACAACCGGGACGGACAGGTCACAATCCCCAATGGTGCTCTACCCCACGCTCTCTATCCGGTGTGCAAGTCACCTCAATATAGCACTATGAGTGCAAATTCGGGGTTTTAAACCCTCAGGATATCATTTACAAGTATTACTCACCTCGAACCGGTGGAATCTCTAGCTCGCGGTGCCTTTGCCCCTCGAATCGGCCTCCACATGCATCGAATCTAACCAACATCAGAGCAAGTACATCACAATATGCCAAGGGAATGATGCCCAATCGAAAACAATTGAAATATAGCAAAAATCTCAAAACTAGCAAAACCCGAGCCCCGGGCCCACTTCTAAAAAAATTACAAACTCACATTACCGGATTCCTCGTCTCTCCATGAGTTCATACATACCAAGAACTCTCAAATCCGAGCTCAAATGACCTATCAAATCCCAATTTGAAATATCAAAAACTCAAGCCCTAGCTTTACCCTTTTGGTGAATTTCAATCAATTTCCGTGTTAAATCTATCATAATCTTATGTATTTAAGCCAAGGGACTTACCTCCAATCGATTCCCAGTCAAATCTTCCTTAAATTCTTGCCAAAAGCTCCCGAGGTCGCCCAACAATAGTGAAAATTAACCCAAGCTCGCGGATGAAATATCAAATAAAAACCCTTCTGAACAGTCCAGTTTTCACTTTTGCGGTCTTGCTTTCGCTTATTCGGGACCGCTTCTGCGGCCAGATTTCCGCTTCTGTGGTCTTCATTAAACTTCCAAAAATCCGCTTCTGCGGTTCTACTTTCGCACCAGCGGTACCACTTCTGCGGTCTGCTCTTCCGCTTTTGCGGAACCTGCCTTCCATCTCCGTGTCGCTTCTGCGATCACAGCTCGGATTAAGCGGCTCCGCTTCTGCGGTCATAGACTCGCAGAAGCGAAAATACCAGAAACAGCATGCCTTCAGCTGTATGAAATTCCAAAAACTCCCCGTTAGCCATCCGAAATCATCCTGAGGCCCCCGGGACCTCAACCAAAAGCACCAACATAACCCATAACATCATTCAAACTTTTTCCAATCATCAAAACACTTCAAACAAAACTAAAACCATCAAATCACATTGGATTCAAGCCTAAGTTCTTTAAAAACTTCCGAAACACGCATTCGATCAAAAACCCGACCAAACGACGTCCGAATGACCTGAAAATTTACACACATATCCAAAATCACCCAACTAAGCTACAACAACTCTCGGAATTCTATTCCGACCTTCGGATCAAAATCTCACCCATCAACCGGAATTCGCCAAAATACTAACTTCGCCAATTCAAGCCTAATTCTACACCGGGCCTCCAAAATCAATTCCGATCGCGCTCCTAAGTCAAAATTCACCTCCCGAAGCTAACCGAATCACCAAAAATCACATCCAAGCCCTCTAACTCAATATTCAATATTCAGTTGACTTTTCCAACTTAAGCTTTCCTTAAAGAGACTAAGTGTCTCATTTCTTATCAAAACCAATCCAAATCAACTCTAACACACCACATACCGATAACGAAACATGAAGAAGCATAAAATAGGGGAAACGGAGCAACAACACATGAGACGACGGGTCTGGTCGTCACACATCTATTACAAGATTTTGACAAACTAAAGAACAAGAGGAATCTTCAATATCGAGGCTTGGTTCTTCAGTTTGATCACTCTCTTGCTCTTGCGATTTACTTCTTGCTTTGTGTTCTCTCAATGTAGGTTCTCTCTCTTTTAAGAAGACAATCTCAAAGTGTATATAGACACATTTAGCCGTAAGGGTTAGAAATAAATAAGGAAACTATAAAGGTGTAACGATCTGACCGGTCGTTTTGAGTGTTGTAGCTTTATTCCCATATTTACTACTTATTCTATGCTCAATTGTCGTTATGTGACTTTTCGGGATAATTGGTTTTGATTTTAGGGATGTTTCGAAATAAGTTGAGACACTTAGTCTCAAGGTTGGAAGCTTAAGTTGAAAAGGTTGACCGGATTTAACTTATATGTAAATGGATCCGAAATAGAGTTTTGATGGTTCTGATAGCTTTGTTGGGTGGTTTCGGACTTATGAATATGTTTGGATAGTGATTTGGAGGTCCGTAGTTGATTTTGGCTTGAAATGGAAAAACTTGGAAAATTAGAAGTTTTGGAAATTGAGAAGTTTTACCAAGAGTTGACTTTGTGGTTACCGGGCTCGAATTTTGGTTTCGGAAGTTGAAACAGGTCTGTTGTATCATTTATGACTTGTGTACAAAATTTGAGATCAATCGGAGTTGATTTGATTGTGTTGGCATCAAATATAAAAGTTATGAGTTCATAAGTTCATTAGGCTTGAATTGGGGTGCGATTCATATTTTTGATGTTGTTTGATGTAATTTGAATCCTTGACTATGTTTGTATGATATTTAAGAACTTGTTGGTATATTTGGATGGGTTCTCGCGGGCCTCCGGTGGATTTTAATGGTTAACAGAGTGACTGGGACTTTGAAGCATGCTGGTGTTGTGTGTTCTAGTTTCCTACTATGTGACCGCGTGGATAGGTCCGCGATCGCTAAGTGTTGTTGGTCACTAATGGGAATTTGTTCTATGCGATCGTAAGGTGAGATCTTCGATCGCGTAGCTTGAGCAGTTAATGTATCGCGAATGCGTGGGCGTAGTCTCGGTCGCAAAGAGGAAATGAGGCAAGAGCTGGTCACGCGCTTTGTTCTTCGTGATCGCGTGAAGAGGGTCGCGATCGCATAGGTCTGAAGATTCAGTGCTTCGCCGTCGCATGGTTTTTTATGCGGTCGCATAGAGCTAAGTTCTGAGGCAGTTGAGTTTGTGCTTCGCGATCGTGAAGCTTTTCCCACGATCGCGAAGAAGAGACATTTGGGCAGAATTTAAAGTCTAAAAAATGAGGGTTTGAGTTTATTCACAATTTGATTTTGGGAGGTCAGACTGAGGTGACTCTTGGAGAGATTTTCTAGGGAATGATTGAGGATTCTTACTTAATTTTGGTTAAATTACATAAATATATCTTTGATTTCATCTTTTAATTAGTGATTTGGATTGAAAATTTGGGAAAATGGAGAAAACTTCTTAGGCCAAAATTTGGGGATTTGAGCGAGATTTTGGTATTGGATTTGAGTAATTTTGATATGGTTGGAATCGTTCTTGAATGAATGTTCAGATTTTGTAACTTTCACCGGATTTCGAAAAGTGGGCCCGGGGTTGACTTTTGAGTTGACTCTTTGAATTTTGATTAAAAACTTAGATTTTTCATATGGAATTGATTCATATAGCTTGAGTTCACTATATCAAATTGTTTCTGGCTAGATTCGAGGCATTCGACAGCCGATTCGCGAGGCAAGGACTTGTTGGAGTAGAGCTTTGCATGGTTTGAGGTAAGTAACACTTCTAAACTTGGCTCTAAAGGTATGAATCCCTGAAATTACATGCTATGTGAACGGTGTTGACGTGATGTGCATGCTAGGTGACAGGCGTGTGGGCATGCACCGAAGTAATTGTGATTCAGTCAATTCGGTGGAACTGTGTAGCTATCTTATCTGAATATTTTTATTGTACGCTATGTGTTAGAGCACTTGAACTGTGATTTATATTATAAATCATGTTTAGGCTATGTGTTGGTGCTATTGGGACCCACGATGGTCGTTTTATGCTGTTGATTTATTTTCTTAATTGCACTTACGTACTCAGTTGCATTCATCATTGCATATCATATTCTGGTCTCTATTATCATACATAGTCACATCATGTATCATTGATTTGGGCTGCTTAGCATGCGTGTTGTGAGCCCGAGAGACTGGAAAGATATATGACTGAGTGATGCCGAGAACTTGTTTGCAAGTGATATTTATGGGGCCGAGCTACATGCCGCAGCAGACTTTGTTGATTCACGATTGTCTTATTATAGCGCTTGGGCTAATGTGCCCCTCTAAAGTTTGTACAACCACAGTGAGCGCAGTTGCTATCGATTCACGAGGTGAACAAACAACTGATTTTCTATCAATATTCTAGAGTTATGCACATTCCTAAGTAAAGAAAAATAAGAAATTCAACCTGAGAATCCAAGCCAACAATAGCAGAGCAAACATATGAGAACTCAGCATGATATCGAGCTTCAGTCTTCCTCTTTCAACCCAAGTTAACAGAAATAAAATTATGATGCACATAAAATAATGCACAGGGGGATAGTAAGAAGAGAAGATTCTAAATTTTACTGTGCGATAATACTTTTGGGCATTAATTCTAACACCATCATTATGGGAGAAAGCTTATCTTCTGTGCTAATTCTTTAACATCATCATAAATTACACTTTACCATAAATTGCAAAATAAATTACACGTAACTCTTTGAATTGAATTATAAAAAAAATTAAGCACAGTAACAAAAAGCTGATAAACCAACTGAAACCACGAACAGGAAAATAGTATACTTAACTTGAGAGAAGTATCATGTTGGAATCCCTATTTGAATGATTCTATGGCAACCTAGTCGATTATCCTACTGCCCTCTCTGCTTTGCTAGGTTTTCAAGATACCAAAAAATGTAAAACTCGATCTTATAGTCAAATACATAGATACAACAATAAATTATGCAGAAGAAATCAAATTAAGCATTAGCACATAAAATAAAAGGGGAAAAAGAAAATAGAACAAAGAGGACGAAAATAACAATAAAAAAAAGAAATAATTCAAAATCGAATCAAAGAGAAAGACGCGGAAGAAGATTGCGCTGGTACTTTTGGGACCCTCTGATTGGATTGAATAAGAAAACATGGAAGACGAAGAGCTTATGGAAAGAAAGCAGATGAAAGAACTCTGTAGAACGATATAAATAGGAGTAAAAGCCACGTATACATTGATAATCTAATATGTCTCTGAATACAAACACGTAAGTAGCTAATAGACGAAATGACTAAAATAGGTTGAACTTAGATTTTAATTCCTTTAAGCAGCCTGGTCGAAACGTTAGCTTTTCTATTGTAAAAAAATGGCTTAATTTCAATTAATTTTGAAATAGCAGTTGGTTTTTAGCCAACAACCAGAAAGTGATTAATTTTAAAAATGTGTAGATCATTCCGTAATGCTGTTTAAATTTTGCGACAGATTATCATCAATGCTCTTTTACTATTTATTTCTAAATCACTAATGAAGTTTCGTAACTTTTTCACAATAGACAACTCTTTAATTCAAAGATTTCTCCTTTAAATCACTTTCACTTTCTCTCGCTAAACGAATGATTTATCTCTTCCATAACCTCCTACTTGATTAGTAAATTAGTAAAAGAGAATTAACTTACCACGTATAATTTGGCAAGTTATAGGTCACCGATTCATGTATTGTATCACCTCCGATAGGAATAGATGAGCTAAACTCGTGAAACTTCATTATCTTTATGCTTTTTATGATTGGTATAAAGAGTTAATCTACACATGATTTTACTGAGTACCTGTTATCTCTCACCTATCACGTATATTGAGTAACTTTCGCATGAAGATTTACACAAATGATAAAATACTACATAATTGTTATTTACCAATTTGAACATCAGATCGTTCTCCTCCCTTTTATTATTATTCTCTAATTTAAAAGGAGGACAACCCTTCAGTTAGATCTTATATTAGAAAAGCAACGGAGCATAGTTCTGCCTGCTTAATTCATAGCATCTTTTTTCTGGACCAATTTGAAAGTACAAGTGGGGGGTGAATTGTATATTTTTTAAACTTTGTTAATTAATTAGTTGACTAGTTAAGTAATTAGTCGACTAGATCTGATAATTTAGCAGATATAATAACAAAATAAAATTGCAGATAAATAAATGCAGGAATTAAAGACACCAGAATTTTATACTGGTTCAGATTCAATGTGAACCTTAGTCCAGTCCCCTTGGGTTGCAAGGGAGTTCTCTTCAGTGTTTCTTCAAGTACAGTGGATATGACTTGAAACTACAGATCCTCTAACACTCGTTTTTCTTTTTGATACAAAGCCTCACCAGTGTTACACTCTCCTTTATTTATCTAGCTTGTTACACAACAAATCTTAGAGAACTACAATGTTTGTTTGCAGTAGAATAAAGAGAGATTTTTTGGTGTGATCAAAGTATGTGTGACTAGGGTGTAAGGCTAGGTATAAATACTTTGAAGTTGATCGAAGCTTGACAACCCAAGAGATTTGATACTTGGAAGGAAATTGATTCTTTCCAAGAATAAGGTAGTTGCCATTTGCTTCTCCTTGATTTCCTTTCTTCAGCGAGTGTATGTAGTAAAGACCTGCTCCTTGAATGTTGGCTATTTCCAAAATTAGTCGCGTACCAATCTCTTCAGGATCTTCGACTTTCCGGAATGCTGCCCTTGATTCGTGCCTTAACTTTAGGGGGATCTTCGATTCTCCAAAGATAGTCGCGAGCTTGATTCTCTCTATCACAACTGATTGATATTTTATGCTGATTGATTTGCGTGATAGGATTCTTTCCAGATTCGCGAATCATTTCCTTAGTAAAGCAGATTTGCTGATCTTGTTGTTGAGCCTTGATTTATTTCTTACCTTATATGTCAAGAGTTGCTCCAGCAATCTTGTAGTATCCTCTTGACTCCTTCTAATTGATTACTTGCATATGTATATTATTTTCATCATTAAAACTATATCTAACAATCTCCCTCTTTTTGATGATGACAAAATAATATACAATAATAAACACCAGTCGACTTCCCTGTAAGTTACTCCCCCTCAATATATGTAGTTGACTGGTCCGCGATGCTCCCCCTCAATATATGCAGTTGACTGGTTGATGTCAGAGTCGACTTCTGTACTTTTATAGACAAACTGACATACAAACATGTCCATCCCAGTCGACTTCTGTACCTGTATAGATAAACTTACACACAAACATATCAACTAGTCCATCCCAGTCGATTTCTGTATAGATAAATTGTATACCCTTTCTCCCCCTTTTTGGCATCAGCAAATATGGAACAGGACAAAAGATAAGCATAATAATAGATAGTATGGAAGCAGATAAGGTTAGAAATCATCCAACAGCTCAAAAACAGCCCACAAAATAGAATGCAAAAAAAATTATCCAAAGGCTGAAAACACAGCCCAAAGTCAGCAAAGCAAAAGTAATTGTCTTAAAACATCCAGATCAACGACGCAGAAAATAAGTGAAAGTGTTGCAGATGACTTCCTTCAACTGTTCAAAGCTTGCATTGGCTGATAAGCTGACTCCATCCAATCTGTCATGAATCTCCTTAAAGGCCTTGACAACATTCTCCCGAACCTTGAGAACAACAACTCTAATCTTGGACACATCAGACCTTGTTTCCTTGGAAAGAGCATGGATATCACCAACAGTAGATTGAGTGGTTGTGAGAAGATCTTTGAGTTTAGAGAGTTGGGAGTTGATAGCACGAAGCTTTTCATCAAAATCAATGTTGACAAGAGTTGTAGGAGGAACAGAGGATGAGGGTTTGGGCTCTACAGGGGTATGCTTAGCTTCACTATCATGCTTCTTAACCCAGGTTCCTTCGACACTCACATATCCCATACTAGAAAAGGCTCTAGAGTTGTAGGACTTGGAGACAGTGATGAAGGGATAGCTGGACAGGAAAATTTGGTGAGCTTCCAGAATGTGAGTGATTGCCATGCCATAGGGAAGACTGGTGGGATCTTCAGCACTTTCGATCATAAAATTTATGACCCACGAGGAAAGCTTGATTTTGAGTTTGGTGACGAGGCAATAGAAGAATAATGTGTCTTTCTGGGAGAAGGTTGAAAAGGAATAAGTGCGGGGAAGCAAAGTAGTTGCCACTATGTGGGCTAGAACCCTAGTTTCGAAGCTAACATCATTTGGACCTAACTGGTTTGGAAGGGGATCTGAGGGACTCTCAACAATACATTGCTTGGCTTGGTCAAAGGAGATTTCAAAGTTATCAGGCCAAGTATTTTTAATTAGAGTAGGAAAACCAGAACAATGACACTGAAAAAGTGAGTCAAACAGAGCACAGTCAAGAACATTGCGCTTACCTAACACTAAGGACTCTAACCTATCAGGTTTGCTAGAACGAAGATTTGCATAAAACATTCTAACCAGGGGTTCATATACTTTAGGCGGAGGAGTAGAGAGGAACTCATCCAACCTTGATAAATAAATATGTCTTTGATTTTGCAGTTGAGGGCTTCCATGTCGTCAAGATCAACAATCCTTCCATGGGCAATGGGTTTTTCTTTCATGATAAGAAAAAGATCTTTATTTGGGGAATCCTAGAAATTGAGGTCAGATTAAAGAGAAGCAGAGAAATCAACCTTTGATTTCTCTGTGGTGGATGAAATAGGGGGTTCTTCCATGGGTCGGTTACCCAATGCTTTTAATCCAAGAAGTGGAGAATGTTCAGAGTAGTCACCCTAAGAAGAGGCGAAACCCTCAGAGCGATCTGACCCTAGGTCTACATGTTTAGGAGGCATAGAAGGGGATTTTGCTTTAGAACGAGTGCTTTTTCTGGTAGAGGCAGATGGATTTCTGGGGTACTTAGCCATTGGAAAGGAAAAGCTTGAACGGAGTTTGTGGAGTGAAGATGAATGTGATTGAAAAGGGTTTTCTATTTTAAGAAGGGAGATTTGGCGGTTGAGTACAGAAAAGGAAAAGTTGTTAGTTGAAGGGACGTGATGATTGGCTTTCCAACTTTGAACGACGAACTGATGTGAAAGAAAAGAAAAGAGAGGGAAAAGAGACGGAGGGTAATTAATGTGTGAGTGCAGTACAATCATTACCTTGTAAAATTATAAAGTACACATAGGTCTTAGAACTTATTAGGAAAACAAGTAATGCCAAGTAAATCTCGTAATTCACAAAATCTCCTCTAATAGAGGTTTAGTAAAAATGTCAGCTAGCTGATCAGTGGTTCCAACAAAAGATATCTCTATATCACCCTTAAGAACATGATCTATAATGAAATGATACTTAATATCTATATGCTTTGCTCTCGAGTGATGCACATGATTTTTTGAAAGACAAATAGCACTAGAATTATCACAAAAAATTTGTATAGGCTTAAATAAAAGTTCATAATCACCCAATTGATGAGATATCCATAAAAGTTGTGCGCAACATTGTCATATATCAATGTATTCAACTTTAGTAGTGGATAGTGCAACTGAAGCTTATTTTTTACTGTTCCAAGATATTAGTGTCTTTCCCAGTAGTTGACATGTACCACTTGTGCTTTTCCTATCATCCTTATCACCTGCAAAGTCAGCATCTGAAAAACCTTCTAATTTAAAAAAGTTAGACCGAGGATACCATAAACCGTAGGACACAGTCCCACTAAGGTAACGAATAATTCTTTTTACTGCGGTCAGGTGTGATTCCTTTAAAGCTGACTGAAACCTGGCACATTTACATACGCTAAACATAATATCCGGTTGAATTGCTGTCAGATATAGTAATGATCCAATGATTCCACGATATTTAGTTTCATCAACAGGAATTCCCTTTTCTTCCTTATCTAGGTTTGTGGAGGGACTCATTGGTGTGCCAATTGATTTTGCAATGCTCAACCCAAATTTTTGAATCAATCCCTTTGTGTATTTGGTATGACATATAAAAGTTCCTTCTTCAGTTTGTTGAATTTGTAGTCCAAGAAAGAACGTTAGCTCACCCATCATACTCATTTCGAATTCGTTTTGCATGAGATTTGAAAATTTCTTACACATAAGAGGGTTAGCACTACCAAATATGATATCATCAACATAAATTTGAATGATGAGATTACCTTCTGATGATCTTTTGATAAACAAGGTAGTGTCAATATTACCTCTCTTGAAGCCATTATCAACAAGAAAGGAACTCAGTTTGTCATACCAAGCACGTGGGGCTTGCTTTAGTCCATACAACATCTTAGTGAGTTTGTATACGTGATATGGAAATTCTGAATCTATAAACCCAGGAGGTTGTTTTACATAAACTTCTTCCTCAATGAATCCATTCAAGAAGGCACTTTTAACATCCATTTGGAATAGTCTAAATCCTTTGAATGATGCACAGGCCAGAAGGATTCTTATGGATTCCAAACGAGCTACTGGGGCAAAAGTTTCATCGTAGTCGACTCCTTCCTGTTGTGAGTATCCCTAAGCAACCAGTCTGGCTTTATTTCTTATGACTTTTCCATCCTCATTCAATTTTTTTCTGAAGACCCAATTTGTTCCGATTACAGAGTCATTTTCAGGTTTAGGTATCAGACTCCACACTTGATTATTACGAAATTGATCTAATTCTTCTTGCATTGCTTGAACCCAACTTGAATCTTTTAGTGCTTCTTCTATCTTCTTCAATTCAATCTGAGAGATTAATGCGATATTTGCTTTCTTTTTGAGAGCTCATCTTGTTTTCATCCCTTCATGTGGATCCCCAATAATGAACTTTTGAGGATATTCAGGCTCGCTTCTCCATTCGTTTGGACATACTACATTAGTAGTCGACTTGATTGGTTGTTCTTATATAATATTGTTCTTATCTGTTGCAGCAGATATGTCAGTCGACTCTGTTGCAGCAGATAAGTCAGTCGACTCTTGAGGATTGCTTATCTCCTAAAGTTCTTGAGTTTGATCTTCATTACCTGCACTAACTCCTTTCTTGACCAAGGGATTAGCTTCATCGAAAATAACATGTACTGATTCTTCCACACATAGCGTGCGTTTGTTATATACTCTAAAAGATCTACTATTTAAAGAGTAGCCTAAGAAAATACCTTCGCCACTTCTTGGATCAAAATTTTCAAGATTATCCTTACCGTTATTGTGAACAAAACACTTGCTTCCGAAGGGATTAAAGTAGCTAATATTGGGACTTTTACCTTTCCATAGTTCATAGGGAGTCTTCTTCAAAATGGGCCTTATGAGACATCGTGCTTACGCCTTCTGCCCAGAAATGATTTGGAAGAGAGTGTTCTAGCAACATGGTTCTTGCCATATCTTGGAGGGTTCTGTTTTTTCGTTCCATAACTCCATTTTTTTGTGGTGATCGTGGTGCAGAGAAATTGTGTGTGTATCCTTGATCATTCAAATGCTCTACTTTCAAATTCTGCACCATGATCGCTCTGAATTGTTGAAATAAGATATCCTTTCTCTGTTTCAACTTTCTTACAGAAAACTTCAAAATTATTTAATGCTTCATCCTTATGAGATAAGAAAATTACCCAAGTGAAACGTGAAAAATCATCTATAATAACAAAAGCATATCTTTTTCCTCCTATGCTAGCAGTTCGAGTAGGTCCAAATAAATCCATGTGAAGTAGTTG
Source organism: Nicotiana glauca (assembly GCA_026770625.1). Lineage (NCBI taxonomy): Eukaryota > Viridiplantae > Streptophyta > Magnoliopsida > Solanales > Solanaceae > Nicotiana > Nicotiana glauca. Next base: position 155,515 of record MU700868.1, on the reverse strand, counting down.
CAAAGGTTTTGAGGTGGATACAATATATTTGTTTTTGAAGGAGTTTCTGGTTTGCTTACCAATTTGACATGCATCACAGATATGAGTTCTATAGAAGTTCAGTTTAGGAAGACCAACGACTAGCTCATATTTAGATAATTTTTCTATCAAATGCATGATGACATGTCCCAGTTTTCTATGACACAATCATGGATCATCTGACATAGAGGATAAGCAGATATGACCACTTAATTTCTCAAAACTATCAAGAATATAAACGTTTCCATACCTTTTTCCGGGAAGAACTATTTTACTTGATTAGTCTTCAATGGCGCATCATGTTTTCTTAAAATTTACCTCATATCCTGAGCCGTAGAGCTGACTTATGCTCAAGAGATTATAGTTGAGGCCATCGACTAGATAAACTTCAGTGATGTCACAGTTGTTGTTAAAAGGGATTGTTCCAGTACCGACTATTTTGCCTTTTGAGTCATCCCTGAATTTAAAATTTCCTCCATCAATTTGTGTGACTTCTTTGAACAGGTTTTTGTCACCTGTCATGTGACTGGAACATGCACTATCTAGATACCATTTTCCTTTGCGGCTTATTCTGTAAAACAAGGTGGTTACTTTTTTTAGGTACCCAAGCTTGCCTAGGTCCTGGAGGGTTAGTGTTGCTAGATTCAGATCTGGTTTTTGGTTTCCAAACCCATCCTGACATGTTTTCTTTACGAAAGCGACAAAAGGAATACTTATGACCACTCTTATTACAGTAGTGACACATAACTTCTGACCTACTTTTAGGTCCTCTATTACTAGTCGACTTGGTTTTGGCTGGTCCTTTTCCAGTTGACTTGTAAGTCGTCTGATTTGACATGACATAACTGTGACTGGTGGACTTGCGCATGCCATTGAGTTGCATTTGCAATTCCTCAAACTCTTCTTGAAGTACTTCTTTTTCAATTTCACATACTTCATGATTGAGTTTCCAGTCTTTGACTTCTTTAGTAAGTCTCTTAATTTCATTCATCATTTTTTGAGACTCTTTTAAAGTTAAATCAAGAATATCCTGCAATTTATTGCACCTTTCACAATTATAAGATCTTACCTCACTGGTTTCACCCCGTGCCATAGAACAGTTTTCATTTTCTTCATCTGAATTGTCCTCGTCTGTCCAGCATCCTGAGATTTGTTCATTTCATTTTCTAGAATTGTCATGAAGCAGAGATTTGCTACTTCTTCATGATCTGAGGTGTCTTAATCACTCCAGCTTCCGAAGGATTTGTTCTTGTTAAAACCTCTGGAGATCTTTCTCTTTAGTTTTGGGCACTCTGCTTGAATATGCCCAAATCTACCACATTCGTAGCATTTTCCATCATTCTTCTCCTGTTCATTGTATTGCCTGGATCGTCTTAGCATAATTCTTCCTTTCATTGTGTTCCAGAATCTTCTCATTAGTCCATCCATGTTCTTGACATCATAGCGATTTCTTCTTGTAAGGCTTCAGGATCATCGTCAATTTCATTTTCAGCTATTTCAGTTGAGGCCTTAAATGCGACTATTTCCTTCTTCTCTTCTTGATTGGTCTTTTTCTGATGTGTCCTTTCAAAAGCTATGGGTTCTCCTCTTAGTTCATCATAGGATAATTTGTTCAGATCTTGAGATTCCAGTGTGATTACTTTGGTCTGCCAGGTAGTTGGCAAACTTCTTAGAATTTTTCTCACTTGATCACCGCTGGTATAGGGTTTGCCAAAATCTTTTAGATTGCTAATTATTTTGCTGAATCTGGCAAACATTTCTTCAATAGATTCTCCTTATTTCATTGAGAAGAGTTCATAGTCATGAACTAGCATGTTGATATGTGTTTCCTTGACCTTGCTAGTTCCCTCATATGTAATCTCAAGCTTATCCCACATTTCTTTGGTTGTGTCACAGCTTGCCATTTTCTCATACTCTTTACCGCTTATGGCATTATGAAGCATATTTCTTGCTTTGTTGTTGAGTTGTACCACTTCCAGTTGGTCTTTTGTGTATGAATCAATATCTTTAGGGTCAGCGAGTGGTGGAGTGGCATCAGGTAGGGGATAATTTCCCTTTTTGATAACTCTCCAAACTTTGACATCATAAGCCTTGGTAAAGATATCCATTCTCACTTTCCAATGGGAGAAATGTTGTCCATTGAAGTATGGTGGTCTAACTTGCGAAGTACCTTCCTGGAAAAGAGCTCCTATAATAATTTGATTTGCCATGATCTTTTCTCACAAGCTGTTAAGCAAAAAGAAAGATGTGAGACTTGCTCTGATACCAATTGAAAGTACAAGAGG
>MU700868.1:113808-146544 GCA_026770625.1 Nicotiana glauca | reverse complement strand
GGGGGGGGGGGGGAGGGAGGTGAATTGTATATTTTTTAAACTTTATTAATTAATTAGTTGACTAGTTAAGTAATTAGTCGACTAGATATGATAATTTAGCAGATGTAATAACAGAATGAAATTGCAGATAAATAAATGCAAGAATTAAAGACACCAAAATTTTATACTGGTTCAGATTCTATGTGAATCCTAGTCTAGTCCCCTTGGGTTGCAAGGGAGTTCTTTTCAGTAAATGTTTCTTCGAGTACAGTGGATATGACTTGAAACTACAAATCCTCTAACACTCGTTTTTCTTTTTGATACAAAGTCTCACTAGTGTTACACTCTCCTTTCTTTCTCTAGCTTGTTACACAGCAGATCTTAGAGAACTACAATGTTTGTTTGCAGTAGAATAAAGAGAGGATTTTTGGTGTGATCAAAATATGTGTGACTAGGGTGTAAGGCTAGGTTTAAATACTTTGAATTTGATCGATGCTTGACAACCTAAGAGATTTGATCCTTGAAATGAAATTGATTCTTTCTAAGAATAAGGTAGCTGCCCGTTGCTTCTCCTTGATTTTCTTTCTTCAGCGAGTGTATGTAGTAAAGACTTGCTCCTTGAATGTTGGCTCTTTCCAAAATTAGTAGCGTACCAATATCTTCAGGATCTTCGACTTTCCGGAATGCTGCCCTTGATTCGTGCCTTAACTTTAGGAGGATCTTCGACTCCCCAAAGATAGTGGCGAGCTTGATTCTCTCTATCACAACTGATTGATATTTTATGCTGATTGATTTGCGTGATAGGATTCTTTCCAGATTCGCGAATCCTTTCCTTAGTAAACCAGTTTTGCCGATCTTGTTGTTGAGCCTTGATTTATTTCTTCCATTATATTTCAAGAGTTGCTCCAGCAGTCTTGTAGTATCCTCTTGACTCCTTGTAATTGATTTTCTGCATATGTATATTATTTTCATCATTAAAACTATATCTAACACAATTGCATATGAAGAACTCATTCTTCTGCACCAATCGAGTATAAAGAAGAACTGCACTCATTATGCACCAATCGAACAACTGTCCTCTAGTTTGCAGTTTGCACCATGTACCTTGATGGAAAATTTAAGTTATCACTATAATTTCTAATAGTGATTCTATACATTGAAATTCTTATTGTTGCATCCATTATATTTTTAAAATTGCAGGTTCATATGTACTAATTATTATAATTCTACTAAATATTCATGCATAAATATCCATTATATTTTTAAAATTACAGATTCATATCTACTATTTATTACACATTTTAATAATTGAATAATTCTTGTCAAAAATATTCAATCTTGAATTCAGATGAACCCGATACCCACATAGCATTTGGGAACTCATTTTATTCATGTATTTAACCAAGACTAGGACTTTGCTTTTTCGTATTTTGTAAGAGCCCATATATATTAGTGTGGTGTCTGAGCAATATAGACAAACGACGAAAACAAGAAGGGATTTTTACCTCTTATAGCAAAGGTTAACATGTTATTTATTTTAAATAAATACCATTTAAAAAAATTATATTCTATAGATACCTTTTAAGGTTTATAGCAAAATATTTAATTTTGGTTACCACCTAGCCCTAAGCCACTAAATACGCTAATCAGTTACACTATTTTCTTTCTCTCTCTACTTTGATACATCCCATTCTCTTCCTCCATCCCATTAAAATTTTTGATTTCCTCCTCCTTCCACCGATTTTCTTTCCATCCCTTCCCACTTCCTTTTCTTCTCATCTTCCGGCGATATCCAACTTTTTTTCTTTCTTTTTGCTTTGTCTTCTTCTGAAATTGAACTGCAGTAGAGGAGTTGGAATATGAGGCAACGACGCTCGACGCAGAGCTGGAGAGTTGCAACTTTGAATTGCTGGTTACGGTGGAAACTGGGCCGCCACTCACGTCAAGTCCAACGAGGAGATGGCGGCGGTCGTGGAAAGAAGATTCGATTTCGGAGATCCATTAAGTGACGATTTCTTTCTTTCGTGATGAAGAAGAACATTTCTTTTAATATATTTCAATGTAATTTCAACATATTACGTTGTATTTTCATAATTTTCATTGTATTCATTGTCTATTTATTGTAATTTAATGTGTCTCGCTGTATTCCATGTATTTTATTGTATTCTCTGTCTTTTTTTATTGTATTTTAATATATCCCACTAATTTTTATGTATTTTATCGTATTCACTGTCTCGCTATATGCCATGAATGTATTCATAAATTTTTTTTTATAATTAATATAATTTATGTATTGGGATGTATTATATAATTTCTCTGAAGATTGCTATGTTTTTTGGATATTGTTTGGTTGAGAATCTTTTTTATAACTGAAAATACAAATTTTGTATGCTATAATAGAGTTTGTTGAGTTATATTAGGAATCTATTATGTTAATTGATTCACTTTCCATTTTAAAAACAGTGTAATCCCCAATTTCACACGGTGAATACAGTCGAATACAATAATCTGTCTAAGTTGTAATCTCATGTTCCACTCCAAGTTGTAATCTCATGTTCCACTCCATGAATACAGTCGAATACACTTGAATACAACAACTGATTAGCTGAATTTCCCTGATTCAGGCCTATTTTTGCTACTGTATTCATGAATACAATAGCTTAAATATATCAAATACATCTTATAACCACATAAAAGGTATTTATAATCCGTAATATAGCAAATAATATTTATAGACGGCTTTTAGTGCTTTATAAAAATTTCCCAAAAAAGAAACACCAAGGACAACACACAAACTATTGTTGGCAACATTATGCTAAGTATTATTTAGAAGCTTACAAAATGTAACTATTAAACAAACTCTTCACGCAACTACATTAGAACACATACAAACTTCACGAAACAAGTCTAGGAGTCTTAGCACAAATCTTGAATGTGCTATTTAGTAATCTTCTGGAGCCAAGGGTTGATGGTGAGTGTGGACTGGAGCTATTTCAGATTGTATAAGCCCAAACTCATAGATAAGTCCAGCAATGGCTGCACCTATAAATGGGCCCAACCAGTAGATCCAATGGTTCCTCCACCTCCAGCCCACAAGAGCAGGGCCGAATGCTCTTGCAGGATTCATGGATGCTCCTTCAAAAGGCCCACCAACAAAGATATTAGCCCCAACTATGAAAGCAATAGCAAGAGGTGCAATGATGCCCAAACTACCCCTCTTTGGATCAATGGCAGTTGCATATACTGTGTATACCAGCCCAAATGTCATTACTATTTCCATCACAAGTGCATTCAAGTTGCCAACTCCTGCTGCTACTCCGAATCCCAGTGGCCTCTGAACCCACAAGAAATAAGAAAAATAGTACACACTCTCTCTCTCTCTCTCGTCAATTTGACTAAACTTCGAAGCTAAATTGGATTAGATCAATTCAATATTATATTCAAAAACTATAAAAACATATTTGAAAAGACTGGTCAAATTTCACATAAAACGAAATAAAATGTCACACAAATTGAGAGTAATTGTATAATGAGTTAGCTAGCTGCTATCAAGGATCAAATAAGAGGATTCCTCCCTCACTTCAGTGCACAAGGAAAACCAGAATAAACAAGACTACAGTATTCACCAAAAACAAGTTGATTGAGCAAAAAAGAACAGGGAAAATAAAACCGTATGGTATGACAAGAAAATATCCTTACACAAATAGCTCGCCAGATTAACGGTTTACATTTTCCAATCAATATATATAAATTATACACTAATTATACACTAATATGTCTGCCATCTGTTTTTAATTTAAGCAGTTAGAGCGACTATTTAGGTTAATTATTCAAACATTCAGGTTTGGACTTTGGAGATATGACTCAATTCTCCGTGCTGGAGGGTGGAAAATATTTTTCAAAAAAATAAAAATAAAAAATTATTAAATACATCTAAAGGGGCTAGATCTATCTTACCAAGCCATCAGTAGCAAGCCTCAACAAGGCAGAGGCTACAACAGCACCAAGGAGCTGACCAACCCAATAGTAGACGGCACGAAGAACGCTAACCCTGCCACCCACGAGGGCACCAAAGGTGACAGCTGGGTTAATATGTCCACCCGAGACGTTCATGCTCGACGCTACTGCCGCAAAGAGCGACAGTGCATGTGCCAGTGCGATGGCCGTCAGTCTTGATGCTCCTAAAGCTGTGTCGGGATACAACTTATCTGCATATACATTCACATTCAGAGTTATAGCTTTTTTGCATGCATGCATGATCCAGCAGAGCAGTACATCATTTCAAATGCAATTTTACTAGGAGATCAATGTTACAACGGATTTAAGTTATATACATGTGAAGAAAAAGTTACAACATCAATACAATTTGACGAATTAGCATGTTCTTTCTCTAATAATTAAGGTAACCATATTTATATATATGCTGCCGAACTTCTCAGAAGAAGCTGGGCCTGTAGAATGTAGAAAAGAAGACTAGCCTTTCGATTTGAGTATTAGAAATAGAATGCCTTGGTTTATACTTCTAAGGAAGGGCTTTTCTTTTGTAACTACCTAATCCCCGGGAGGGTTAGGCTTGACATAAAGAGTTAGTAAATTATTTATTATTATAAGCCATTTTAATAAGTCAATTTTGTGTAAAAAATACTACTCTCTCGGTTTCAAATAAATTACATGAAGTAATTCACTTTTAATCTGTTTCAAAATAAATAACACATTTTTAAATTTAGAAGTAATTCAACTTTAAACTCTTCATTTCACCCATTTCACTCTTCTCTTAACGAGAAGCTTTTATAATCACACAAATATCATAACCCCCACAAAACTTGTACTTCTTAAGCTTTTAAGCTTTTAAGATCACAAAAATATCATGAATCTGCAAAGCTTTTACTCCTTAAGCTTTTAAGATCACAAATTTTAAAAATAATCTTTTTTTTAAACTCCGTGCCGAATCAAACTAGCTCATCTAAACTGAAACGAAAGCGATATATACAATTGTTAGTGCACAAAACTCAAATGTAACTGAAAGATACAGAATTGGTGTAGTTATTTATTTACCAAGAGCAAGAGCAGAGCCTTCCCCAGCAAAGACGAAGATGAAGGTAGAGAGGAACTCGGACAATGTGGCTCGCATGGAATCAGGGTGTGTGGCCTCATCCACTCTCCCAAAGGCATATCTGCGCGGTGGCTGCATTATCTAACTAAACCACTTCACCTTAATTTCTTCTTATTTGGACCAACAGCCTTCACAATATCTCTATCCGTATACTTAATTCTTGTTTACTTGAGAAGAAAAGATAAAGATGAAGAGATCAGAGAAAGACGAGAACGATCGATATTGTCGAGGAGGTTATAGGTGGGTTCCAGATAGATAAAAATGGATTTAAGTGGACACTTGGGAGAAGTTGTGCATGAATACTGACACGTACTGCGTACTTGCATGCGTTGTCTATTCGATCCAATCAACACCGTATTCATCTTTACTCTCTTACATCTATATACGCTAAAATCCAAACGCCATAATTGACATTAGGGATTAGGGTGTATGTATCGGGTTGGTTCGATTTTTATTAAAATCAAACCAAATCAATTATATCGGTTTGGATTGGTTCGGTTTTGTCGGATTTTTTGAATTTTTGGACTTTTTTGTTACATGAATATTGTTTCAATCTTACTGTATTAAAATTATAGATAAAGTTTTGATAAGTGAATATATGTTTAGTAAATATGAAAAAAATTGACAAACATATGATCTATTAAAATATTCTAATGAGAGAATTTTTTAGTAACACATGATAGTTATTTCCTTAGTCGTCTAACAATAATTTTTCGTTAATTTACGCTTTCAAGGTTAATACATGAGAGGATCCCAAATATTTCTATATTTTCTAAAGAAAAATCACTATAAAGTCTTAAAAATATAAATAAAAAAATATATTTTTATGTCGGTTTGGTTCGAAATTTTTTACTCAATACCAAACTAAGTCAAACCAAACATAGTCAGGTTTTTTAATCGATTTGATTTGATTTTTCGATTTGGTGCGGTTTTCCGGTTTGATTTGAACACCCCTAATTGACATAATTAACTTCGACACCAAGTCTACTCTACTTGAATGCAATTCAACCATATATCTTTTATTTTCTATTTTACCTCCTCTTCCGGTCCGCATCCACGTGAGTCAGTGACGAAGCCAAAAATATTGTTAAGGATATTTAAATTTAAAAGAACTAATTCTTGATAAAGGATATTTAATATATATTTTATACATTTAAAAATAATATTTTATTTATATACACAATATAATTATTCGTAATACTTCGATAAAAAATATCAATTGATCACCCTTTATAAAAGGTGGCTTCCGTGACGCTAGTACGACAAACTCAAGAAAATATGGGTCTTAATCCATTCTTACGTATCATCTGGAGCTTAACTTACTGAGAATATTAACAAATTTAAACTAGTAAATCACTTAGGATTAACTAATTATAATAATTTTATAATATGCGCAGATTGATAACCTATAGTAGGATGACATGTCCAATAGATAAATTACAAGCTTTATTGTTTATCCTTAGAATATGTAACTGTGATCACGTGATTTTTGCCTCGCATGAATTACTCATACAGACTCCTTAAATTTAGGATTTCTCTTTAAATTATTTGATTTTTAGGATTTAATTGCGTAATTTTTGTGTGTGTTTTTATTTGTATGTGCATGTTTAGTTTTAGATAATTCATAAAATACAAAAAAATATTGTATTTGCATTTAGAATTTAATTTTACATTTTTAGACTAATTAGTAATTAGGGTTGTACAAAAATACAAAAATCATAAAAAATTTAATTTGTTTTGCTTGGTTTAAATTTTATTTTTGAGGTTTATTAGTTTTCTTTAAATTGGTAGTTTAGTAATAGTATTAATTATAGCCCTACTAGAAATCCGGTAAAAAACGACCGCAAAAAGCGACCATATAGATATATCTCGCAGTACTAACATACTCATCACATGAATACCAAACTACCATTCCGGCTAATAGGGACAATACCGACATATAAGTTCAAAGTATTTGCTCACACAATCAGCACCTCGGTGCTCAAGCCATAGGCAAAAATCCGGCCTCAAGTCCTCCAGACTGGCCCAACATCAAACTCACGGAGATCACATCTCGCCCCTTGATCGGGTAATCACAAGCCATCAAGGCACATACAATACTGAGCGCTCATATACGCATACAGGCATGTGGAAGGAATTTCAAGAGTTATATCTCAAGATGAATCAAGTACACACGACAAGAATTCCAAGAAAATGAAGTTTTTCGTAAAGGTTCTGCAGTCTCTCGAGGATAAATACAGACGTCTCCGTACCGATATGCGAGACTCTACTAACCGGCTCATGACTCATGAGGCCTAGTAACCTAGGCTCTGATACTAGCTTGTCACGACCCCAATCCCGGTCGTGATGGCGCCCAACACAATTGCTAGGCAAGCCCGACCAATCAATACTCACAACCCAATCACATCATCCCATTACCGAGTAACAACATGAAATTAGCAGTTTATCAAGTCTATTAACCGAATAATTTAAATAGAAATAACATGAAACACTGACATAACCAACATCTCCCAAAGACCTGGGGGTCACGAGTCTAGAGCCTCTAAGATAACAAAGTAACAAATTCTCATGTAATACAGAGTTTTAAAATGCGGAAAGATAAAAGGGATAAGGGGAGGAGTCGGGTCCTGCGGACGTCAGGCAGCTACCTCGACAACTCCTGGACACTCTGAGAAGCAGCAAACAGCTCGACTAAGCTCCCGGGACACCTGAATCTGCACACATGGTGTAGGGAGTAAAGTGAGTACTTCCAACTCAGTGGTAATAGACATATATAATGGCTGAAAGTGAGAAATCCCAAGATATTACAATGCAAAGCTATAAATAATGGTTCAACACATTTAACGGTGTAACAACAACAAGCAATGACAGGTAAAACAGATAGGTATCGATGCATGAATGCAACGCAATGCACATGACCGCTGCGGTACGCAGCCCGATCCATTTGGGTACCCGCGCTCACTGTGGGGGTTCAGACTCCGGAGGGGCTCCTACAGCCCAAGCGCAATATCATCGTAGCATTCGCTGCGGCGTGCAGCCCGATCCACACTCAGTCCAGATATATGCATTTAAACCACACAGGCACATTCAAGTTTATCATTTTCAGTTCCAATTATTAGGAATTATAGATTAAGTGTTTAAAACTTTAGAAATTTACTAATCATTTCGAGACTGTGTTTAACTCAGGACTGATATTATGAAAACATGCTAAGCATCATGGAAACAGTTATAATAATCCCTAAGGGATCCAAATAATCGTCACACAGCCCAAATATGCTCATAGCAATCCAAGTAGGATGATTACCAATCAATTTCTAGTCAATAACACAGTATGAACATCACTCGAACGGGCTAAGCCATAGTCCCCAATCACAAACTACCCCGCACTTGCCATAGGGTACGTTTCTCGCCTCAATATAGCGTCACAGTGTGATATACCGGGGTTTCAAACCCTCAGGTCATTATCTACATCTATTACTCACCTCAAACCAGTCACAAGACTAGTCCGCTATGCCTTTTCCTCTCGAATTCACCTCCTCGCACGTCGAATCTGGACAAAACCACAACGAATACATTACAATAGGCTAAAGAAACATAACCCAATCAAAAGAACTCGAAAAATACCAAAAATCTCGAAGTTGGCAAAACCCGAATCCCGGGCCTACTTCTCGAAAAATTACGAAATTCACATCACCGGATTTCTCGTCACGAGTCCGTACATATAAAATTCATCAAAATCGGAGTCCAAATGCTCCCTCAAATCCCAAATTCTCATTTCAAAAAAACCCAAGACCTAACCTCCATTTTTAACTTTTAATTCTTTGGGTTTTCAGTGTTAATCCATGATTTTACACCATAATAACATATTCTAAGTCCAAGAATCCATACCTGATGAAAGCCCTCGAAACTCTCTTCAAAATCGCACAAAACCCTCTTAGTCCGAAATGAAAATGTTGAGTTCTTTCTAAAATTCGCGAAGATGAAATTAATATCCTCTGAACAGCAGTTTTTGCTTGTGCAATGTCTTTGTCGCTTGTGCGATGCCTTTGTCGCTTCTGCGGTTCTTCGATTTTTACCTAGGACCGCTTCTGCGGTCAACCAATCGCAAATGCGATACCGCTTCTGCGGTCCGCATGTCCGCTTTTGCGGAACCTCCCAAGCCTCCTCCTTTCACTTCTGCGACTTCCCCTATCGCTTGTCCTCGAGCGTACCCAGAGTTGTACTAGAAGCCAACCAATAACTGAATGACCTTACCAAGTATATACCCGGGGTGATCCCACGTCACCCTACCTCGCATAGGTCCGATAACACGATATAGCTGAAATTTCACAGTCCATCTAAACTATAAATCGTAGGACCACATTGCACTTTCCGAAGTCATACTCAAAATCAGAACCTTACGTCAATAATCAGAATAAACTTGAACCAGCTGTAATAAACCATACCTGCAACTTCAGGTGGAACCATATGATATACCACATAATCCAAACACTCGAAACGATAACTTCTATTCACAGTAGCTACCCACAACAACCAAAAACCGATAGAAAACCTCTTACTAGCTAAAGTCTTATTCCCAACACTTCCATATACTGCTAACGATAATTGAAACACGCAATAAATCGTAACCATTTCTCAGATCAACCATTCATGAAACCACTTACTTTTAGACTAATACCATAGCAGATTCCGAGCCGAACCTCGGTAATTTCCTTCTAACAAGCTGAAATCACATCTGTTCGTATTCATTAATGACTCCAACGATCACCTCGAATCCAACACACCACTCTGGTGATATGACACCTCAACAAAGGCTTACACCACAACTTGCATAATACACGTACCAATGAGAAACAGTCTGAACATACTCAAATCATGACAAATGACTCAAAACGAAAGAGGTGTACCTTAAGCTCATCAGTACCATCACAACACACGGCTGAGACCCCATCTCACATCATAGAAATAGAACACTCGAAGCTACCCCGAAAGGTCATAACTCCACGTAGCCTCGCTGCAATGCGTGATCCTATCCCAACATTGTTACACACAAAAGCACCTCAAATCGCTATGCTAAAAATCAACAGCCACACACAATTTTTGATGTATGAAACCAATGCAATCCTTTACACCCACGGTGGAACAAATAACATACGACACGCAACCTGATAGATCATAACTAATACTCTATTTACCGAGCAACACTCAATTACTCTTCCCGCTCGACTTTCTCTATGAATACTCAATAGAACCGCACCACATGTGCCCATATCCAACTAATTATAACGTCTCACAGCACATGAGAGCGACTCATAGATCTCCCAGATCACTAACAAGCTCAAGAACGATTGAATCAAGCTATCCCTCAACAATACAACTCGGGGCCAACCAAGCTAACTCTAAGCTAAATATATAGCCACCTCGGCCTGCCAACGAACTCAATATCAAGAAGCCTGAAGCTGCTCCTTCCAATACTATAACTCCTGCCGGAGCCGTACGATACGGTGCCTAACACCAAATAATTACTGCAGTCCACAATCTCGCCCGGTGACATGCCCGACCACAAGAAACACATCCGAAATGGTAGAAACTTCCTCAATACCGGAACTGAATCAATGGTAGAAACCTCTGCACTGACATCCGCCACGAAGTCCTAATTAAGAAAAGCAATCTTTCCCAGCCGTCCGCTGGTCTTTGGAATACAAACCGCTCCATTAGAGCACAATCTGATGCACTATGCCACACAACCTGTGGCATTTTCCGACATAACCCATAGCACAATAGTCTAGAATAACCCAACACTGAGACAATCAGTCTACACCCCAACATCATATCCACAATCTAATATACCAAGCAAGAAAGATCCACCCGGGTCTCCAAATCTCAACAGCCGCTAAACGGTGCCGATACACACGATCCACAACCACCACATAGTCTGTACCTGAGAACTCCCAGTCTCCAACTCTATATAGCACACGAATCACTATACCTGATCCCAAATCCCGTAGTATGAATACATATCACATCTTGAGTACCCAATCATTCCCCGAAAGATATTTTAAAATTCTCCTGTGCCATCAAACACACTCAAATATCAGTAGTCGAGCCAACAAGAAAATGCCGCAACACTACCGAAGTGCCATCAACTTAATCACATTGCCCTTTTTCTGCAGCATATACCCTCATCAAATCACTATGATTGGCAATACCATTTTTCTTAGTCATATGAGGATCATTCACCCTAATCATCTGAAGATCGATTCTTTAATCACTTACAACTGCCCATGCTGCTTAAGAATTTAATGACTTTCCCTTCCGAACTGAACCGAACCTTACACACACAAATCCCAATCCTTCACAATATATCGCATATACCATACCACACTAGGATAACACGAGAACTTTTATCTCCCTTCCGCGTCGCAGACATCGACGCACCCAACTAGCCAAGAACTTTCATTGATCCCATTTAGAAGAAAAATCATTACACACTCCATGCTTCGCATACCCATAGAAAATATACTCATCTTCAAACTACGGTAAAACCCAACAAGAACATCTCTGCCAATCCCATTTGTACAAGCTAAACTGTCAGGACCGAATCCTTCTAACTAGGCAAAGCTAAACAAGCTGTCAGAACTCAAGAGCTTTGCTGCAAAATACCTGTACAAACTCATTGGCTCGAACACACACAAAGAATTAATCATATCTTTACCATTCCATTTCGGTCTACCATCAAGCTATTCCGTCTATCTAATTTCCCTTCTGATTTATCATCAACTTGATATCTCTTCCTCGCAGTAGCATCACAATGCCTCAATCCCGGCTCACCATAGGAGATTCGAACATAAGACCACACTGTCTAAGACCCATAGGCCACTGAATACTCTCTCAAACGTTCCCAGAAATACCACGTTCTAGAATACTTTACTTTGAAGAACTTCCTACGAATCTGAATTCGTTACCATTACCTTCTAGATACCGATATATAGGATCCCATAATCGACATAAAAATACCACAAGCCTTGACATTTTTCGATGAAAATACGGTCTCTGACCACATACACAACCTTGAGACACCTGATTGTTACATGTAAAATCTTGAACACATTAGAATCATTCTCGAAAGTCATTCACTCCTATTCAGACTGGAAATTACCTGACTCAACGAACAGAACCACTCGTGCCTTATTAGTACTCTGACACCGCAGGACATGATCTCATCCCAATACAAACAAACATCTTCCTTCTCTATACACTAAGCATTGTTTATTATCAATAGCTCAAGACGTCCTATTATTTCTACACACCTATGAAGTACCATATAACCATTGTCAAAATTTTGCTTCACTCGTTCTATCCTCGGCTCAATTTCTGCAACCAGAACTGATCCGCAAGTATACCTCGAAACAGAAGCAACATAGCACACAACCGTGCAATCAGCTAATCAACAACAATCTCCCCAACTTGGCTCGAAGCCATATATCAAGACACACTCAACAACTCATAACACTTTTACTCTAATGATGCCACAATACCATAGTGAGATTAACCTCAAATCATTTACAAGTTTGTGGAAACACAGATCATCTCGTACTGAAATCCTCTGCAATTCTTGCATTCATCCCCACGTCAGTTGAGTCCACTCTCTCAAGCTATGAAAACACATACCTTTCAATTACACATGGGATATTCTAACGGACACATAAAGATCATACCACTCAAGAACACTCCGCAGGAGATAACCCACCTTCTTCCCCTCAGTTTTGTATTTCAGCACACCTCCCACTGATATACACATAATACAGCCAATTTAGTCTTCCTGAGTCTGCACTCATACCGCCACAAGTATTGCACCTTACCTTCCAACTAGGAGATACGAAAATATTCTCCACGCGCCCATAACTCGGGGCTACACAACAAATCACAATAGGAACGAACACTTAACAGTTCATCTGTTATCCAGCAGACTTCTTCGTCACCGTCAAGTCATATAAATACATCTCGCAGTACTAACATACTCATCACATGAATACCAAACTGCCATTCCAGCTAATAGGGACAATACCGACATATAAGTTCAAAGCATTTGCTCACACAATCAGCACCTCGGTGCTCAAGCCATAGGCAAAGATCCGGCCTCAAGTCCTCCAGACTGGCCCAACATCAAACTCACGGAGATCACATCTCGCCTCTTGATCGGGTAATCACAAGCCATCAAGGCACATACAATACTGAGCGCTCATATGCGCATACAGGCATGTGGAAGGAATTTCAAGAGTTATATCTCAAGCTGAATTAAGTACGCACGACAAGAATTCCAAGAAAATGAGTTTTTCGTAAAGGTTCTGCAGCCTCTCGATGATAAATACAGACGTCTCCGTACCGATCTGCGAGACTCTACTAACCGGCTCATGACTCATGAGGCCTAGTAACCTAGGTTCTGATACTAGTTTGTCACGACCCTAATCCCGGTCGTGATGGCGCCCAACACAATTGCTAGGCAAGCCCGACCAATCAATACTCACAACCCAGTCACATCATCCCATTACCGAGTAACAACATGAAATTAGCAGTTTATCAAGTCTATTAACCGAATAATTTAAATAGAAACAACATGAAACACTGACATAACCAACATCTCCCAAAGACCTGGGGGTCACGAGTTTAGAGCCTCTAAGATAACAAAGTAGCAAATTCTCATGTAATACAGAGTTCTAAAATGTGGAAAGATAAAAGGGATAAGGGGAGGAGTCGGGTCCTGCGGGCGTCAGGCAGCTACCTCGACAACTCCTGGACACTCTGGGAAGCAGCAAACAGCTCGACTAAGCTCACAGGACACCTGAATCTGCACACATGGTGCAAGGAGTAAAGTGAGTACTTCTAACTCAGTGGTAATAGACATATATAATGGCTGAAAGTGAGAAATCCCAAGATATTACAATGCAAATCTATAAACAATGGTTCAACACATTTAACGGTGTAACAACAGCAAGCAATGGCACTTAAAATAGATAGGTATCGATGCATGAATGCAATGCAATGCACATGACCGCTGTGGCTGCAGCCCGATCCATTTGGGTACCCGTGCTCACTGTGGGGGTTCAGACTCCGGAGGGTCTCCTACAGCCCAAGCGCAATATCATTGTAACATTTGCTGCGGCGTGCAGCCCGATCCACAATTAGTCCAGATATATGCATGTAAGCCACACAAGCACATTCAAGTTTATCATTTTCAGTTCCAATTATTAGGAATTATAGATTAAGTGTTTAAAACTTTAGAAATTTACTAATCATTTCGAGACAGTGTTTAACTCAGGACTGATATCATGAAAACATGCTAAGCATCATGGAAACAGTGATAATAATCCCTAGGGGATCCAAATAATCGGCACACAGCCCAAATATGCTCATAGCAATCCAAGTAGGATGATTACCAATCAATTTCTAGTCAATAACACAGTATGAACATCACTCAGACGGGCTAAGCCATAGTCCCCAATCACAAACTACCCCGCACTCGCCATAGGGTACGTTTCTCGCCTCAATATAGCATCACAGTGTGATATACCGGGGTTTCAAACCCTCAGGTCATTATCTACATCTATTACTCACCTCAAACTGGTCACAAGACTAGTCCGCTATGCCTTTTCCTCTCGAATCCACCTCCTCGCGCGTCGAATCTGGCCAAAACCACAACGAATACATTACAATAGGCTAAAGAAACATAACCCAATCAAAAGAACTCGAAAAATACCAAAAATCTCGAAGTTGGGAAAATCCAAGCCCCGGGCCTACTTCTCAAAAAATTACGAAATTCACATCATTCCTCGTCTCGCCACGAGTCCGTACATATAAAATTTATCAAAATCGGAGTCCAATGCTCCCTCAAATCCCAAATTCTCATTTAAAAAAAAACCAAGCCCTGACCTCCATTTTTAAACTTTAATTCTTTGGGTTTTCAGTGTTAATCCATGATTTTACACTATAATAACGTATTCTAAGTCCAAGAATCCATAATCTGATGAAAGCCCTCGAAACTCTCGTCAAAATCGCCTAAAACCCTCTTAGTCCGAAATGAAAATGTTGAGTTCTTTCTAAAATTCGCGAAGATGAAATTAATACCCTCTGATTAGTAGTTTTCGCTTCTGCGATGCCTTTGTCTCTTGTGCGATGCCTTTGTCGCTTCTGCGGTTCTTCGATTTTTACCCAGGACCGCTTCTGCGGTCAACCAATCGCAAATGCGATACCGCTTCTGCTGTCCGCATGTCCGCTTTTGCGGAACCTCCCAAGCCTCCTCCTTTCGCTTCTGTGACTTCCCCTATCGCTTCTGCGGTCTATTTCCGCAGAAGCGGAAATACCAGATATCAGATCCTTCAGCAAATCTTTAAACTCTAAATTTCATCCCGTTAGCCACCCGAAATCTCCCCGAGGCCCCCGGGACCTCAACCAAAAGTACCAACACAACTTAAAACATTATTCAAACTTGCTTGAACCATCAAAACAGTATAGTTAACATCAAAATCATCAAATTTCCTCAAATCAAAGCCTAAGTTCAACCAAAACTTCCGAAACTCGCATTCGATCAAAAACCCGACCAAACGATGTCCGAATGACCTGAAATTTTGTACATATATACAAAATCACCTAGCGGAGCTACATCAACTCTCAGAATTCCATTCCGACCCTCGGATCAAAATCTCACCTATCAACCGGAATCCACCAAAATTCAAACTTCGCCAATTCAAGCCTAATTCTACACCGGACCTCCAAATTCAATTCCGATCGCACTCCTAAGTCACAAATCACCTCCCGAAGCTAACCAAATCGCCAGAAATCACATCCGAACCCTCTAACTCATAAGTTAACGTCCGGTTGACTTTTCCAACTTAAGCCTTCCTTAAAGAGACTAAGTGCCTCATTTTTTATCAAAACCGATCCCAATCAACTCTCATACACCACGTACCGATAATGAAATATTAAAAAGCAAAAAAAAGGGAAAATGGGACAGTAATACATGAGACAACGGGTCGGGTCGTCGCAGGTAAAGACTATAGCGACCAACTTTGATCGCTTTATTATTTTAATAATATAATTTTGGCTACCAAAGTTGGTCTCTAAATGTAAAATAAGTTATTTATTTAGTTATTATTAATCATAAAAAAGTGACCAACTTTGGTCTCTAATCCAAATATTATATTTTAAAATTCGAAAATAGAGACCAAGATTGGTCGCTTTTTTATTAATTTTTATTTTTTTTTAAAAATAAGCGACCAACTTTGGTCGCTAATTTCAAGAATTTTACTTTTTTTTAAAAATATAAGCGACCAAAGTTGGTTGCTATATTTCCAAATTTTTTTTTATAATGGAATAACGACCAAGGTTGGTCGCTTTTTCAGAATTCTGGCTAAAAAGCGACCAACTTTGGTTGCTATTGCCCAAAAAAATATTTTTTAAATAGAAAAGCGACAAAAAAGAGACCAAAGTTGGTCGCTTTTTTGGGTATTATTTTGGTATAAACTGTCTGTTTTGGCAGCTACACCACCTTGCAGTCATACCAAATCCCTATTACAAGCAGCAACAACAACAACAATACCAACAACAACACAACAACAACAACAACAACACAAAAATAACATTAAAACCAACATTAAAATCAACAAAGTTTAAAGTTCAATAGAACTACCACATTAAGCTAACCAAACTAAGTTAACTCTTATTACAAGTCCATTCGAAAACTGATTCTATTTGTCTAGTTCAAACTATATAAAAGTCAATGTGTGTTGTCTAATAAAGTCATCAACCCCTTCTACAAAATCCTCCCGCAATCCTAAATTTTAATTCATATCCACAAAAGTCCAATTCACATCCACAAAAGTTCAATTCATATCCTAAACGCTCAATTCATATCCTAAAAGTTCAATTCATACACAAAATTTTTAATTCATATCCTAAAGGTTCAATTCATATCCTAAAAGTTCAATTCATACACAATTCATATCCTAAAGGTTCAAATCATATCCTAAAGGTTCAACTCATACCCATAAAAGTTCAATTCATATCCTAAAAATTTAATTTATAAACCAAAATTCTAATACATAAACTAAAAGTCCAATTCATATCCTAAAGGTTCAATTCATATTCTAAAGGTTCAACTCATATCCACAAAAGCTCAATTCATATCCTAAAATTTCAATTTATAAACTAAAATTCCAATACATGAACTAAAAGTCCAATTCATATACTAAAGGTTCAACTCATATCCACAAATGTTCAATTCATATCCTAAAATTTTAATTTATAAACTAAAATTCCAATACATAAAATAAAAGTCCAATGCATATCCTAAAGGCTCAATTCATACACAAAAATTTCAATTCATATCCTAAAGGTTCAACTCATATTCACAAAAGTTCAATTCATATCCTAAAACTTCAATTTATAAACTAAAATTCCAATACATAATCCAAAAATTTTAATTTATATCCTAAAGGTTCAATTCATATCTTAAAGGTTCAACTCATACCCACAAAAGTTCAATTCATATCCTAAAATTTCAATTTATAAACTAACATTCCAATACATAAACTAAAAGTCCAATTCATATCCTAAATGTTCAATTCATATCCTAAAGGTTCAATTCATATCCACAAAAGATCAATTCATATCCTAAAATTTTTATTTCTACACTAAAGTTCCAATACCTAAACTAAAAGTCCAATTCATATCCTAAAGGTTCAATTCATATCCTAAATGTTCAACTCATATCCACAAAATTTCAATTGATATCCTAAAATTTTAATTTATAAAATAAAATTCCAATACATAAACTAAAAGTCCAGTGCATATCCTAAAGGCTCAATTCATATCCTAAAAGTTCAATTCATACACAAAAATTTCAATTCATATCCTAAAGTTCCACTCATATCCACAAAAGTTCAATTCATATCCTAAAACTTCAATTTATAAACTAAAATTCCAATACATAAACTAAAAGTCCTATGCATATCCTAAAGGCTCAATTCATACACAAAAAATTCAATTCATATCCTAAAGGTTCAACTCATACCCACAAAAGTTCAATTCATACACAAAAATTTTAATTCATATCCACAAAAGTTCAATTCATATCCTAAAACTTTAATTTATAAACTAGAATTCCAATACGTAAAATAAACCCTAGATTCTAACTAAACTATTAAGACAATACAAAGTATAATTTAAATCTAACCAAACTAAAATCAACACTAATTAAATTAATTAGTTAATAAAATTAATTAACAAAGATAACTAAAACAAGTCATAAACCCTAATCCTCAATAAAAACAATGTTCAAAGAATTTAAACACTAATTCATTTCCTTAAACTACAATATTGAAATAATTGAAACAAAAACTAGAAATAACAAAGATTCAAGGTTATAATTCAAACATAAGTTTTTTTAGGTGGTGTCACGACCCGGATTTTCCGCCATCGGGATCATGATGGCGCCTACTCGTGGTAGCTAGGCAAGCCAACTTATCTACCTTTTTCATTAACAAAAACCATTCTGTTGACAATTTATAGCATCAATAATAATAGTAATAATAACTGCAGAAGTCTAATTTATAAGTCTGAAACAAATACGGAGTAATCAACAATAACCTCTACCCAAGATTTGGTGTCACATACTCACAAACTACTAAGAATATACGAAATACAAAGGTCTGAAAGAAATATAACAGATGTCCATCTTGAAACAATGAGGCAACAGTCAAATAAGAAAAACATAAAGAAGAGACGCCGGGCCTGCGGACGCCTGTAAGGCTACCTCAGTCTTGTGATAAAGAAATCTTGCTCTCGTACTAATGCTGCTGCTGCTGCTCCTCAAAACCTGGACCTGTGCAAAATGCACAGAAGCGCAGTATCAGCACAACCGACCCCATGTGCTGGTAAGTGTCTAGCCTAACCCCGGCGAAGTAGTGACGAGGCTAGACTGGACACCACATAAATCTGTGCAGTTATAAATATACAACGGAATATCGATACAAGGCAATTAACAACATGGAAAGGAAAACATGTTATGGGGAGATACAATATCAACAGCAATCCCAGGTAACAAAATTAAAACATTTAGACTCACAATGAATAAGGAATCAACACTCAATACAAACACATGGTATCAATAACTGTTGCGACGTGAAACCCGCTCCACAAATATCACTGTTGCGGCGTGCAACCCGCTCCACAAATATCACTGTTGCGGCGTGCAACCTGACCCATACCCTTTATCAGGTATCATTGTTGCGGCGTGCAACCCGATCCTCAATATCATTTAACAGTCTGACTCCTCAACAACAGTCACAATTAACGGACATAACAATAAGTAAACATTTGACAAAAATCCCGACAAGGGAAAAGAATCCAACAAGTTCAACCAAACGTCCCGGCAAGGGAATAATCCACAACGCTTTCTTTTTCTTACTTCTCTTATCTTACAATTCACTCTACCATTTTGAGCCAACGCTCCAAAGAATCCAGTCATTTCATATACTTTCAATATTTGTATCACAATTCGAGTCAATGCTCCCAGGAATCAAATAATTATTTTACTGTTAACATGTTATTCACAACATATAGAATTTCTCCAATAAGCACGGAGTACACAACCAAGTCATGATAATCACATTATAAGGACTCACGGTCATGCTAGCCACCAATGTATAGATACTCGTCACCATGCCTATGCATCGTACTCGATCACATAGCAATTAGCAACAAGACTCAACTCCTATTCCCTCAAGCTAGGGTTAAACCAAACACTTACCTCAAGCCTTGAAATCCACTTAATCCTCAACTATTGCTTTACCTCGAGGTTCCACCTCCAATACAGTGATATCTAGGCACAATCAATTTAATAATATCAATAAAGACTCAATGGCAACGTCCCATAGCTTAAATATGAATTTTCTAGCATTATTCCAAAAATCCCAAAATTAGACACCGACCCACATGGTCCAAACTCGAGGCTCGGACCAAAAGCCAATCACCCATAACCCCACGAGTCCAAATATATAATTTGTTCCCAAGTTCAACCCCAAAACAAGGTTAAATCATCAATTCTTTGAAAACCCTAAATATAGCAAATTTCTCTAATTTTCTACCTATTTTCACATGTTCAAGCCTAAGAATTCGAATAATATTAATGGAAGTTGAAGAAAACAAGTTGAAAAACACTTACCCAAGAAAGTTTAACGAAGAATCGCTCCGAAAATCGCCCAAAAGTTGTGGAGAGGAAAGAGTTTGAGAAATGGGATGAAAATACCGTTTATGTTCTGTTTTGGGTCTTAAATCACTGGGCAAAAATTTTTCCCTTCGCGTTCGCGTGAACAGTGTCGTGTTCGCAAAGGGTTGGACGGGTCTGGGCATCGCGTTCGCATAGAGCTAATCGTGCACGCGTAGAAGAAAAAATTTGGGGCTTCACAGTTGGCCTACGCGAATACGTGAGCCTTACGCGAACGCGTAGAATGGGCAGGCCAGGCTCCGCGAACGCGAGAGCCTTCACGCGAACACGTAGAGGAAATGGCTGGGGTCCGGGGTTTGTTGTACGTGAATGCGAAGGGTGGATCGCGAATGCGAAGAAGGGGGGAGGAGAGGATCGCGAACGTGACCAAAGGGATGCGAACGCGATGAAGGAATGCCTGCTGCATATTTTCTGCAATTTTTCTAAGTCCAAAACCACCCCGATACCTATTCGAAACTCACCCGAGCCCTCGCGGCTCCAAACTAAATATGCACACTGACTCAAAAACGTCATACGAACTTGCTAGAGCGATCAAATCGTCAAAATAACATCAAAATCAATGAATTGAGCCTTAAATCCAAGAAATCTTTCAAATTTTACAACCTTCCAAATTTTCCAATTTAAGGCCGAAACACGTCACACGACGTCCGTTTTCAACCAAACTTTACAAGAAGCGCTTAAAAAACAAATATGACCTGTACCGGGCATCGGAACCAAAATACGAGCCCGATACCATTACTTTTTGATCAAATTTCATTTTCATTTTTCTTAAATATTTTCAGAAAACAATTTCACGAAAAAATTCATTTCTCGGGCCTGGGACCTGGGACCTGGGACCTGGGACCTGGGAATTCAATTCCGGGCATACGCCCAAGTCCCATATTTTTCTACGGACCTTCCAAGACCATCAAATCACGGGTCCGGGTCCGTTTACCAAAAATGTTGACCAAAGTCAACTTTAATTATATTAATATAAAAAATCTTCAAATTTTTCACATAATTCATATATTTCAACATAAAAACTTTCCGGCTGCGTGTCCAGACTGCGCACGCAAATCGAGGTAACTAAAAGTGAGGTTTTCAAGGCCTTGGAAGCTCGGAATTACTAAGAAAACAAGTGATGACCCTTTGGGTTGTCACATTCTCCACCTCTAAAACAACCATTCGTCCTCGAACGGACAAAAGAAAGAAGTACCTGAGTCAGGGAATAGATGAGGATAACGGCTCCGCATATCAAACTCGGACTCCCAGGTGCCTCAGGAGGCTGACCTCTCCACTGAACACGAATAGGGGGAAAACTCCTAGATCTCAATTGACGAACCTGCCAGTCTAGAATAGCTTCCGATTCCTCCTCATAAGATAAATCCTTGTCCAATTGGACAGTGCTGAAGTCTAACACATGTGTGGGATCGCCGTGATACCTCCGAAGCATAGACACGTGAAAAGCTGGATGCATGACTGATAAGCTAGGTGGCAATGCAAGTCTATAAGCCACCTCTCCCACTCGATCAAGGATCTCAAACGGACCAATGTACCTAGGGCTAAGCTTGCCCTTCTTTCTGAACCTCATCACGCCCTTCATAGGCGACACCCGGAGCAATACCCGCTCACCAACCATAAAACCTACATCTTGGACCTTACGATCTGCATAACTCTTCTGCCTAGACTGAGCTGAACGCAGCCTCTCCTGAATGATCTTGACCTTATCAAAGGCCTCCTGAATTAAGTCTGTACCCAATAATCGAGCCTCTCCCGGCTCAAACCATCCGACTGGAGACCGACATAGACTACCCTACAGAGCCTCATATGGAGCCATCTGAATGCTGGACTAGTAGCTGTTGTTGTAGGAGAACTTTGCTAAGGGAAAAAACTAGTCCCACGAGCCTCCAAAGTCGATGACACAAGCTTGGATCATATCCTCCAAAATCTGAATAGTTCGCTCGGACTGACCGTCTGTCTGAGGATGGAACGCTATGCTCAACTGAACCTGGGTACCTAACTCTTGCTGAACCTCTCTCCAGAAGTGCGAGGTAAACTGCGTACCCCGATCTGAAATGATGGATACCGGTATGCCATGAAGGTGAACAATCTCCCGGATATAAATCTTCGCTAGCCTCTCGGATGAATAGGAGACTGACACTGGAATGAAATGTATTGACTTGGTAAGCCTAACCACAACGACCCAAATAGCATCAAACTTCTTCCTAGTCAACGGAAGTCCAGTAATGAAATCCATGGTAATCCTCTCCCATTTCCACTCGGGAAGCTCTATCCTCTGAAACAAGCCACCGGGTCTCTAGTGCTCATACTTGACCTGTTGACAGTTCAAACACCGAGCCACATACGCAATAATATCCTTCTTCATCCTATGCCACCAATAATGCTGCCGCAAGTCCTGATACATCTTCGCGGTGCACAAACTATTGAATGATATTGAGGACCTTAGGTGATGATGGTGTTTCCTGGTATGGGTCGGAGAGTCAGACTATTGAATGATATTGAGGAGCGGGTTGCGCGCCGCAACATTGAACAACGATATATGAGGGTCGAGTTACGCGACGCAACAGTGATACCTGATAAATGGTATGGGTCGGTTGCATGCCGCAATAGTGATATTTGTGGAACGGGTTGCACGCCGCACAGTGATATTTGTGGAGCGGGTTGCACGCCGCAACAATTATTGATGCCATGTGTTTGTATTGAGTACTGATTCCTTGTTCATTGTGAGTCTAAGCTGCGCTAGTTTTTTACTTGGGGTTACTGTTGATATTGTATCTCCCCATAGCATGTTTCCCCCTCCCATGTTGTTGATTGCCTTGTATTCGATGTTCCATTGTATATTTATAACTGAACAGGTTTATGTGGTGTCCAGTCTAGCTTCGTCACTTCTTCACCGGGGTTAGGCTAGACAATTACCAGAACATGGGGTCAGTTGTGCTGATGCTACACTTCTGTGCATTTTTGCACAGGTCCAGGCTTTGAGGAGCAGCAGCAACAACATTAGTACGAGAGCAGGATTTCATTTTTTTTCACGAGACTGAGGTACCCTTACAGGCATCCGCAGGCTCGACGTCTCTTCTCTATGTTTTTCTTATTAGACTGTTACCTCATTGTTTTCGAGACAGACAACTTATATATTTCTTTCAGACCATTTTTTTTAGTACATCTTTAGTATTTCGTGAGTAATGTGACACCAATTCTTAGGTAGAGGTTTTAATGACTGTTTCGCATTTGGATTCGTATTTATCAGACAGACTTTCGCTATTATTCTCATTAAAATTAATATTTTATATTGATGCTATAGACTGTTAAGATAATTGTTTAAATGATGAAAAGGTAAATAAGTTGGCTTGCCTAGCTACTACGAGTAGGCGCCATTACGATCTCGACGATGGAAAATCCAGGTCGTGACAAGTTGGTATCAGAGCAGTAGGTTACATAGGTCTCACAACTCACGGACAAACTTACTAGAGTCTGAGGATCGGAGACGTCTGTACTTGTTCCCCAGAGTCTATTGAGTTAGGAAAAATCTCATATTTGTTCCATATCATCGTGCGGTTCTATTTTTCAAGTACCGATTGAATTTCTACTCTGTTCTTTCACAGATGGCGTGAACACGCGCTTCCTCTTCTACCGATCAGCAGTCCAAGCCCCAGGCAGCTCCCGCTCGGAGCAAAGGACGTGGCCACGCTAGGGGCCGAGGTAGGGGCAGGGCCCAGCCACCAGCAGCAACACCAGTGGTAGACCCTTAGGTTGGATTAACGAGGAGGTTTTGGCCCAAGCCCAGACAGTTTCGGTGGGCCCAGCTCAGGTCCCAGAGGGGTTTATTACTACCCCAGTTCTTCAGGATGCCTTGGTCCGTTTGGTTGGCCTCATGGAGTGTGTCACCCGAGCAGGATTGCTTCCTGCAGCACCAGCCACTTACCAGGCTGGAGGAGGAGCCCAGACTCCTACTGCACGTACTCCGGAGCAGGTAGCTCCCCAGACTCAGGTTCCAATGGTTCAGACAGCTGTGGCAGTTCAGCCGGGGGTAGTTACACAGACCAGTGATGGAGCGACTATGTCCGCAGATGCTTTATGGAGGTTGGACAGATTCACCAAGCTCTTCACTGCTTCATTCAGCGAAGCTTCTTCTGAGGACCCCCAGGATTTCCTATATAGCTGCCATGAGGTTCTTCGGAACATGGGCATTGTGGATTCCAATGGAGTTGATTTTGCTGCTTTTCGTTTATCTGGATCTGCCAAGACTTGGTGGAGGGATTACTGTTCAGCCAGACCAGCAGGGTCACCGCCTTTGACTTGGGATCGGTTCTCGGAGTTGTTTCTAGAGAAGTTCCTTCCCGTTACTTAGAGGGATGCTTACCTGATACAGTTTGAGCGCCTCCAGTAGGGGTGTATGACGGTCACCCAGTACGAGACCCGGTTTATTGATCTAGCTCGCCATGCCCTCGTCATACTCCCCACTGATAGGGAGAGGGTGAGGAGATTTATTGATGGTTTGATCCAGCCTATTCGTCTTCATATGGCCAGAGAGGCGGGTAGTGACATTACTTTTCAGGAGGCAGCCAATGTGGCCCGGAGGATCGAGATAGTTCTACCACAGGGGTGGTGGTTATAGGGCAGACAAGAGGCCCCATCACTCAGGTCGATTCGGTGGTGCCTCATCTAGAGGCAGGGATTTTTATGATAGGGGCCAGTCTTCCAAGCCTTTTTAGTCAGCCCTCCAGGCTTCACAGGGTGTCTCAGGTGATCGTGGTTTTCGTGGGTAGTATTCTGATCAGCATCCCATCAGTGCACAGCCTCTTCAGAGTATTCGTGGAGGTCATTCGGGCCGTCAGGGCCAGTCTCATCATACAAGGGGATGTTATGAGTGTGGTGAGTATGGTCACATCAGGAGAGATTGCCCGAGATTGAAGGGTACACAGTCATAGCAGAAGGTTCCTCGCCCCATGATTCAGGCACTAGTTGACCCACAGCCTGCCCAGCCAGCTAGGGGCAGGCGTAGGGATCATAGAGGTAGAGGTCAGGACCATAGAGGTGGAGGCTGTGCCTCCAGAGGTAGGGGTCAGCCGGTGGTCGATCGTCCTAGAGACATGGTTCAGGGAGGTGGGGCTGAGCCCCGATTTTATGCTTTGCCAGCTAGGCCAGAGGCGGAGGCGTCAGATGCGGTTATTACAGGTACTATTCTGGTTTGTGATAGAGATGCATCAGTGCTATTTGACCCTAGGTCTACATATTCATATATGTCTTCCTATTTTGCACCCTGCCAGGCTATGTCTAGTTATGCTTTGGACATTCCTGTTTATGTGTCTACACCGGTGGGTGACTCCATAATAGTCGACTGGGTGCATCTTTCCTGTGTGGTTGTGTTTGAGGGTCTTGAGACCCGTGTTGATCTACTGCTATTAGATATGGTGGATTTTGACGTTAAATTGAGGATGGATTGGTTGTCCCCGTATCATTCCATCTTGGATTGCCATGCCAAGACGGTGAGCTTGGCCTTTCCAGAATTGCCCCGACTAGAGTGGAGAGGGACCTCAGGTCATGCCACTCGCAGTGTTATTTCCTATGTTAAGGCTCGACGCATGGTCAAGAAGGGGTGTTTAGCTTATCTGGCATATGTTCGCGACTCCAGTGCAGAGGTTCCTTCTATTGACTCAGTTCCTATTATTCGGGAGTTTCCTGAGGTTTTCCCTTCAGACCTGCCGGGTATGCCTCCCGACAGGGACATTAATTTCTGTATTGATCTGGTTTCGGGCACGCATCCCATTTCTATTCCACCATATCGCATGGCCCCGCCAGAGTTAAAAGAGTTAAAGGACCAGTTGTAGGATTTACTAGAGAAGGGTTTTATCAGGCCTGGTGTTTCTCCTTGGGGTGCGCCGGTGTTATTTGTAAAGAAGAAGGATGGTTCGATACGGATGTGTATTGATTACCGACAGTTGAACAAGGTGACGATAAAGAACAAATATCCACTGCCGAGGATTGATGATTTGTTTGACCAGCTTTAGGGAGCAAGGGTGTTCTCAAAGATAGACTTGAGATATGGCTACCATCAGTTGAGGATTAGGGCGTCTGATGTCCCTAAGACAGCATTCCGCACTCGGTATGGGCACTATGAGTTTTTAGTCATGTCATTTGGGTTGACCAATGCCCCAGCAACATTTATGGAGTTGATGAACCGAGTGTTCAGGCCATATCTAGACTTATTCGTGATAGTCTTTATTGATGATATTCTGGTGTACTCCCGCAGCCAGGAAGAGCACGAGCAGCACCTCAAAGTGGTTCTCCAGACTCTAAAGGATAGTCAGTTATATGCTAAGTTTTTGAACTGCGAGTTCTGGTTGAGTTCAGTTGCATTTCTGGGTCATATTGTATCAGCAGAGGGTATTCAGGTGGACCCAAAGAAGATTGAGGCAGTAAAGAATTGGCCTCGACCAGCTTCAGTGACCGAGATTCGAAGTTTCTTGGGGCTAGCAGGTTATTACCTTCGGTTCGTAGAAGGATTTTCGTCTATTCCGGCCCCGATGACCAGATTAACCCAGAAGGGTGCCCAGTTCAGGTGGTCATATGAGTGTGAGGTGAGCTTTCAGAAGCTCAAGATAGCTCTGACTATGACACCGGTATTGGTTTTGCCCATGGGTTCAGGGCCTTACACAGTCTATTGTGATGCTTCCTGTATTGGGCTTGGTGCAGTATTGATGCAGGATGGCAAAGTCATTGCTTATGCTTCGATACAGTTGAAGATCCACGAGAAGAATTATCCGGTTCATGATCTAGAGTTGGCAGCTGTTGTTCATGCTTTGAAGATTTAGAGGCATTATCTGTATGGTGTGACGTGTGAGGTGTACACGGATCACAAGAGCCTTCAGTACTTGTTCAAGCAAAAGGAGCTGAATGTGAGACAGAGGAGATGGCTAGAGTTGTTGAAATATTATGATGTTACTATCTTATATCACCCGGGTAAGGCCAATGTGGTGGCCGATGCATTGAGTAGGAAGTCTGCCAGCATGGGTAGTCTTGCCTATATCCTGGTCAGCCAGAGACCGCTTGCTTTAGATATTCAGGCCTTGGCCAATCGATTTGTGAGATTAGATATTTCTGAGCCCAGTAGAGTATTGGCTTGCACGGTTGCTCGTTCTTCTCTATTGGAGCGTATCCATGATCGGCAGTTTGATGATCCCCATTTGTGTGTCCTGAGAGACACGGTGCAGCGTGGAGGTGCCACGAAGGTGACCTTAGGTGATGGTGATGTTTTGAGATTGCAGGGAAGAGTTTGTATGCCCAATGTTGATGGGATTCGAGAGTTAATCTTAGCGGAGGCCCATAGTTCTCGGTATTCTATTCACCTGGGTGCCGCGAAGATGTATCAGGACTTGTGACAACATTATTGGTGGCGTAGGATGAAGAAGGATATTGTTGCGTATGTGGCTCAGTTTTTGAACTGTCAACAGGTCAAGTAGGAGCACCAGAGACCCGGTGGCTTGTTTCAGAGGATAGATCTTCCCGAGTGGAAGTGGGAGAGGATTACCATGGATTTCATTACTGGACTTCCGTTGACTCGGAAGAAGTTTGATGCTATTTGGGTCATTGTGGATAGGCTGACCAAGTCAGCGCATTTCATTCCAGTGGCAATCTCCTATTCATCTGAGAGGTTAGCTGAGATTTATATCCGGGAGATTGTTCGCCTTCATGGCGTACCGATATCCATCATTTCAGATCGGGGTACGCAGTTTACCTCGCACTTCTGGAGAGCGGTTCAGCAAGAGTTAGGTACCCAAGTTCAGTTGATCATAGCGTTCCATCCTCATACAGACGGTCAGTCCGAGCGAAGTATTCAGATTTTGGAGGATATGCTCCGAGCTTGTGTCATCTACTTTGGAGGCTCATGGGACCAGTTTTTGCCTTTAGCAGAGTTCTCCTACAACAACAGCTACCAGTCCAACATTCAGATGGCTCTATATAAGGTTCTGTATGGTAGGCGATGTCGGTCTCCAGTCGGATGGTTTGAGCCGGGAGAGGCTCGGTTATTGGGTACAGACTTAGTTCAGGAGGCCTTAGATAAGGTCAAGATCATTCAGGAGAGAATGCGTTCAGCTCAGTCTAGGCAGAAGAGTTATGCAGACCGTAAGGTCTGAGATGTAGATTTTATGGTTGGAGAACGGGTATTGCTCCGGGTGTCGCCTATGAAGGGCGTGTTGAGGTTCGGAAAGAAGGGCAAGCTTATCCCTAGGTACATTGGTCTGTTTGAGATTCTTGATCGAGTGGGAGAGGTGGCTTATAGACTTGCATTGCCACCTAGCTTATCAACCGTGCATCCAATTTTTCATGTATCTATGCTTCAGAGGTATCACGGCGATCCTACACATGTGTTAGACTTCAGCACAACCCAGTTGGACAAGGATTTATCTTATGAGGAGGAGCCGGTAGCTATTCTAGGCCGGCAGGTTCGTCAGTTGAGATCTAGGAGTTTTCCCTCTATTCATGTTCAGTGGAGAGGTCAGCCCTATGAGGCCTCGACCTGGGTGTCCGAGTCTGATATGCGGAGCCGTTATCCACATTTGTTCCCCGACTCAGGTACTTCTTTCTTTTGTCCGTTCGAGGACGAACGGTTGTTTTAGATGTAGAGGATATGACGACCCAAAGGGTCATCACCTATTTCCTCATTCGTTCCGTGCTTCCGAGGCCTTAAAAACCTTATTTTTACTTGCTTCGATTTGCGTGCATAGTTCGGCGCGTAGCCGGAAAGCTTTTATGTTGAAATATGTGAATTCTGTGAAAAATTTGAAGAATTTTGATATTAATATGATCATAGTTGACTTTGGTCAACACTTTTGGTAAACCGACCCGGACCCGAGACTGGATGGTCCCGGAAGGTCCGTAGAAAAATATGGGACTCGGACATGTGCCCGGAGTCGAATTCGGAGGTCTAGAGCCCGAGATATGAATTTTTTCGTGAAATTATTTTCCTGAAATTATTAAGGAAAATGGAAATGAAAATTTATTAAAAGACTGTGGTATCGGGCTCGTATTTTGGTTCCGACACCCGGTACAAGTCTTATATATTGTTTAAGTGCTTTCTGTGAAGTTTTGTCGAAATCAGACGTCGTTTGACGTGTTTCGGAATATAAGTTCCAAGTTTGAAAGTTTAGAAGAAAAATCATGAGTTTTGAGGCTTGATTCTATGTATTTGATGTTATTTTGGCGATTTGATCGCTCGAGCAAGTTCGTATGATGTTGTTGAGTCAGTGTGCATATTTGGTTTGGAGCCCCGAGGGCTCGGGTGAGTTTTGGATAGGTATCGGGATGGTTTTGGTCTTAGGAAAAACTGTAGAAAATCTGCAGCAGGTGCCCAGTGATTTTACTCATCGCGTTCGCGCTAGGACTCACGCGTTCGCGAAGCTTCACCCTCGTCCTTCATCGCGTTCGCGCCTGTATTCACGCGTTCGCGTAGTTCAACATCCCCTTTCACCGCGTTCGCAATCCCCTTATTGCGTTCGCGTACAAAAGACCCTGGGTCCTCAACATTTTCTTCTACGCGTTCGCGCTTCCTGTGCCGGGCATCAGAACCAAAATACGAGCCCGATACCATTACTTTTTGATCAAATTTCATTTTCATTTTTCTTAAACATTTTCAGAAAATAATTTCACGAAAAAATTCATTTCTCGGGCCTGGGACCTCGGAATTCAATTCCGGGCATACGCCCGTCCCATATTTTTCTACGGACCTTCCGAGACCGTCAAATTACGGGTCCGAGTCCGTTTACCAAAAATGTTGACCAAAGTCAACTTTAATCATATTAATATCAAAATTCTTCAAATTTTTTACATAATTCATACATTTCAACGTAAAAACTTTCCGGCTGCGAGCCCAGACTGTGCACGCTAATCGAGGCAACTAAGAGTGAGGGTTTCAAGGCCTCGGAAGCTCAGAATTACTAAGAAAACAAGTGATGACCCTTTGGGTCATCACATTCTCCACCTCTAAAATAACCATTCGTCCTCGAACGGACAAAAGAAAGAAGTACCTGAGTCAGGGAATAGATGAGGATAACGACTCCGCATATCAAACTCGGACTCCCAGGTCGATGCCTCAGGAGGCTGACCTCTCCATTGAACACGAATAGGGGGAAAACTCCTAGATCTCAACTGACGAACCTGCCGGTCTAGAATAGATACCGACTCCTCCTCATAAGATAAATCCTTGTCCAACTGGACAGTGCTGAAGTCTAACACATGTATGGGATCGCCGTGATACCTCCGAAGCATAGACACGTAAAAGGCTGGATGCACGGCTGATAAGCTAGGTGGCAATGCAAGTCTATAAGCCACCTCTCCCACTCGATCAAGAATCTCAAACGGACCAATGTACCTAGGGCTAAGCTTGCCCTTATTTCCGAACCTCATCACGCCCTTCATAGGCTACACCCGGAGCAATACCCCCTCACCAACCATAAAACCTACATCTC
Organism: Nicotiana glauca; assembly: GCA_026770625.1. NCBI lineage: Eukaryota > Viridiplantae > Streptophyta > Magnoliopsida > Solanales > Solanaceae > Nicotiana > Nicotiana glauca. The sequence goes on along the minus strand of MU700868.1, from coordinate 115,700 downwards.
GGACCTTACGGTCTGCATAACTCTTCTGCCTAGACTGAGCTGAACACAACCTCTCTTGAATGATCTTGACCTTATCTAAGGCCTCCTGAATTAAGTCTATACCCAATAATCGAGCCTCTCCCGGCTCAAACCATCTGACTGGAGACCGACATCGCCTACCCTACAGAGCCTCATATGGAGCCATCTGAATACTGGACTGGTAGCTGTTGTTGTAGGAGAACTCTGCTAAGGGCAAAAACTGGTCTCACGAGCCTCCAAAGTCGATGACACAATCTCGGAGCATATCCTCAAAAATCTGAATAGTCCGCTCGGACTGACCGTCCGTCTGAGGATGGAACGCTATGCTGAACTGAACCTGGGTACCTAACTCTTGATGAACCGCTCTCCAGAAGCGCAAGGTAAAATGCGTACCTCGATCTGAAATAATGGATACCGGTACGCCATGAAGGCGAACAATCTCCCGGATATAAATCTCCGCTAGACTCTCGGATGAATATGAGACTGCCACTGGAATGAAATGTGCTGACTTGGTCAGCCTAACCACAATGACCCAAATAGGATCAAACTTCTTTCGAGTCAACAGAAGTCCAGTAATGAAATCCATGGTAATCCTTTCCCACTTCCACTCGGGAAGCTCTATCCTCTGATACCAACTTGTCACGACCCGAATTTCCCACCATCGGGATCGTGATGGCACCTACTCGTAGTAGCTAGGCAAGCCAAACTTATTTACCTTTTCATCATTAAACAATTATCTTATCAGTCTATAGCATCAATATAAAACATTAATTCTAATGAGAATAATAGCGGAAGTCTGTCTGATAAATACGAATCCAAATGCGGAACAGTCATTAAAAACCTCTACCCAAGATTTGGTGTCACATTACTCACGAACTACTAAAGATCACGAAAAAATTCATTTCTCGGGCCTGGGACCTCGGAATTCAATTCCGGGCATACGCCCAAGTCCCATATTTTTCTACGAACCTTCCGAGACCGTCAAATTACGAGTCCGGTTCCGTTTACCAAAAATGCTGACCAAAGTCAACTTTAATCATATTAATATCAAAATTCTTTAAATTTTTCACATAATTCATATATTTTAACATAAAAACTTTCCGACTGTGCGCCGAACTGCGCACGCAAATCGAGGCAACTAAAAGTGAGGTTTTCAAGGCCTCGAAAGCTCGGAATTACTAAGAAAATAAGTGATGACCCTTTGGATCGTCACAGGTGGAGAAGGAGAGAAAGGGGCATGGGCGGCGGCGGCTCCAGCGGTCATAGTGGTGGTGCGGGGTGGGGGGATTGATTTGTATGAAGGAAATAGAGAAGGGGATGGGAATGTGTTGAGAGAGAATTTGGGAAAATTTTGGGAAGAAAATAAGAGAATGGGAGGGGAAACTCGTTTTTGAATCTGGATTTACAAAAAAGCGACCAATTTGGTCGCTATTTTGGTGCCTAATTAAGTTTTGACTGTTTGACCAAAATAGCGACTAATATTGGTCGCTATTTTTGACTATTTGACCAAAATAGTGACCAAAGTTGGTCGCTATTTTCTATTTTTTTTCTATTTTGGTTTTTAAATATTATAAGCTATAAAAAAATCTTATTAGCTATAAATATTTATTTTATTTAACTACAATTATTATAAAAAAATTTAAAACTATAAGAATAATCTTTTAAAAAATTATATTAACTGGGTAATTACTTTTAATATATTATAATAGGTTATAAGTCGATGAATCATTTATAACAGATTAATTGATATAAGTCAAGACTTTTTATTTTTAATACTCAACGATTCATCTGAGTAGGTTATAGTATAGTATAGTATAGTATAGTATATATATATATATATATATATATATATATATATATATATATATATATAT
>MU700868.1:75639-112994 GCA_026770625.1 Nicotiana glauca | reverse complement strand
ACCAAAGTTGGTCGCTAAATATCCAAAAAATCAAAATTAGCGACCAACGTTGGTCGCTAAATTTAAATAGATTTATTTATATTTTATATAATATTTAAATTAATAATATAATTGTTAAACATTAGAATTGGGTCCCAGATTAGCGACCAAAGTTGGTCTCTATCTGCTTCCCCTTTAGTAAGCGACCAACTTTGGTCGCTAACTTTGAATTATATTTATTTATATTTTATATTTTTTTTAAATAATAAAATAATTATTAAAACTTTATAGCTGGGTCCGAGATTAGCGACCAAAGTTGGTCTCTATCTGCTTCCCCTTTCGTGAGAGACCAACTTTGGTCCCTAATTTTGAATTATATTTATTTATATTTTATAATTTTTTTAAAATAATAATATAATTATTAAAATTTTATAAGTGGGTCCCACTTTAGCGACCAAAGTTGGTCGATAATTTTAGTATTTCTTTGACGAAGCAAGCCTAACTAGGCCGGTCAAAATTTTAACCAAATTAGCGACCAACCTATTTTCTCCAATTTAGCGACCAATGTTGGTCGTTTTTCTTGACAGACCAATTTTGGTCACCAAATTTTGATCTCTTTTTTTCGGATTTTTAGTAGCTTAATTAGGTAGAATGAATTAATTTTTTAGGTTTAATTTTAGTTTGTTTTAAATTTGAAAAGGAAAAAGAAAAGAAAGTAAAAGAAAAGGGGTCTTCTTAGTAAAAGACCCGATTTGGGCCAGTTCAGGATTCAATTCACCAGCCCAAGCCAAAACATCCGTTTAACCCAGCCCAAAATCCACCCCAAATACCCGGTCCAAGCCCCAGCCTCTGACTCCTGAAACGATGTAGTATGGGGAGAATACTACGTCATTTTGAGTTAGTTTGTGACAAGTTAATCTTGTCCCTCCGTTTTACCTCATCTAAGAGCTTTAATCACTTCCCCATTTTAATTAAAAATGTCCAAACACCAAAACATTAACCTAGGACCCCCGATTTTATGTCGTCTCTTTCACTCTCATCTCTCACCACCGCCGCTGCCACCGGAAATCGCCACGCGGAGGCGTTTGCTCTCCAAACCCCCTGAAAACTTGACCACATAACCACTTTCATACCCCCATTCCAAATACACCATTATTTCCTTTCCCAAACCACTCATCCTCTTCAAATCAGAGATTGAAGGCAGCACTGAAATGCTCTTCGTCTTTCCTCTTTCAAGCTACGATCTGGCTTCTTCTTGATGTTGCGCGCATCGACCAACTTCGATTGAGAGACAGGTGGTTAGAGGTTCGTTTATGCATGATGGCCAGGTATGGTCATAAATCTCCGATGGGCCTTCATCTCCGTTCTTGGCTCGTGATGGGAACTGCGACAAAGAGCACAAGCCATTGGAGAAATCCAGTCTAGTGCTCAATGTTACAGTTCACATCATGGGGTGGAGGCTCTTCGCACCAGTACTATCACTTTGAGAGCCATCGATCCGGTAGGTATTTATCTTCTTCTACGTCATTTCTTTTCCTTTCAAGTTTTGTTTGGATTAATTCATAATTTGGGTCAGATGATGAAATAAGTTTTGTTCATTTGTCTTGTTGACTCAGCTACTTGGTTCATAGTTGTTGCTAGGTTAATTAGGCCTGTTTTCCTTTTTGTTTCAATTATTTGAGTTCTTTAGATTCAATGTCCTATTCCTTCCCTGCTTCTGTTTTCTTTGGCCCAGACAGCTTTGTTCACCTGAGCCTCAGTGCTCGATGGTTGATGGCCTAAAGCTGATAGAATTGGGCTATATTAATCAGTCCCATAATTTAGACAGGGTCTGATTCATAGTCGACCCATTGGAGGCCTTTCAAGGGCCATAACAGGGTCATGGGGAGTAATTCTCATGGTTTTGAAGGGTAGTTCAGGAAATAAAATAGAGAATCTTGCAGTATCTGAAAATAAAAGCCCCTAGAAGCTTCTAGATTGGGGTTCTAATTTGAATATCAGATTTTAGATAGTATAACTTGGAAAACAAGTCAGTACCCTAAGGACTTCTAAGCAAAAAGCTAAAAATTAAGAGGGGGCTAAGGTGCAAAATAAAATCTGAAAGGTGCCCTACTAGTTTGCCTATAAAAGGCATTGTCCCTTGCCTAGCAAGTCAGTTTTTGGGGGGAGAGTTTTTCAGATCTGGAGGTTTTGAGAGAGTTTTTAAAGAGGTTTAGAGAGAAGTTTTTAGAGCCTAAGATTTTGAGAGTCAAAAATTAGAAAACCTGCAGAATTTGAGGGCTGAAGTTCATAGGTTTTAGATCTTAGAGCTAAAACAAAAAATCCCGAAAATCAACACACAAAAAAATAGCTGGGAAATCCAGTAGAAGCTACTATTTCATCAAGTTGTTCAGTAGTTCTAATTCACTTCCAAGTTTTGAAATTATGTGGGATTCATCTGTTAAGAGTTGATTTAAACTGGTTCATCAAAGTCTGGTTTTAAATTCAGCTGGGTTCATTGCTCGATTGAGTCTTGTTTTTGGGTTGCTGCATCCTATTCCTAAAATTTGGGATGGATTTGCTTGGTTTTGGCTAAAATTAATTCTGTCACCCTGCTGCTGCTTAACTGACCTCCACCTTTCTTATTCTATTCTAATTTCCAGGTATTTCCTTGGCCTCGAAATTATGTATGAAGACTGAATCAGAAAATATATGACCAAGTTTTGAAGAAATGATGAATTGCTCCTGTTAATTTTCTTCATGTTGTTTTATTTTGGTTTAGATGCCTAACATATTTATGTGTATCCTTAATTAATTTGCAAGCATGTTTCTTCAAGTGCTGGATTTAGGTTTCAATAGAGTGTGAGAGTTACATGGTTTGGACTTTCTAATATTTGTAATAATTGGACTGTTAAAATCATGTATTGCCTGGATTCTGCTCTATTATTCCAGCTCTAGTGTAGTTTAAATTTTCTGAAATTAATAGGTAGTTTTTGAATTCATGTTTGTTTGATTTACTCGTCTTTATACTCCAAATCAGAGTATCTGCGAGACATGTGTATTTTTGAAGAGATGTGATTCAATTAATGAATTCACGGTTCAACAAAACTCCAAATTGCAGGCTCTGTGGGTTTTATTGTCATTGGTAAAGCTCATATTGAGATTCAAGTGTTGTATAACGTGTTAATTCCTTCAAAGGTGATGAGAAAATGGCTATTATTATGCAGATTCATATGTTCTTTCATTGCTTGGCAGTTTTTATTAAATAATTAGTGCATTACACCTAGCCATAACAAATCTGGCTCATGATATATGCTAAAAATGATTTAGTTTTGTTTAGTCAATTTGTGTCAAAAGATTTAAGTCATAACCTAAGTCTGTTAAGTAGCCTTCATGTTTTATGTCTTTTAAATGCCTGCTATTGTGTTTTGGGTGTGGGTAAGTTAGATCACAAGAACCAGGCCTAATAAGGGCCCAGTTCTGATGATGGCCTTTGTGAAAATACCATTGGGCCAGGCTTCAGTTGGAGCCCGTTTTTACACTGTAATGCTGCATCTAAGCTGGGTCATGTCTAGTTGTTAAACGGATCCTTGATCCATTCGCGCCAAGCCCAAATTTGGACCATTAATCCATTTCTCGTCTGCTAGTAATTGGACCTAATGTAGTGAAGGGCTTTTCTTTCAAATTGGACTGTTATCTTTTTGCCATTATGTCACGACCCAATTCCCAAACCTGGTCGCGATGGCGGCTCTCGTGAAGACAATGCCAGCCAACAGAACAACAATGCCCCTTTTTAACAGTTAACAAACATAAATGAATGAATAATACGACTTAATAGCATTAATAACTGATATTTACCACCCAACACAGCCCGACTGGGGTGTCACAAGTCACGAGCATCTAAAGAAGCCTGAACACAATTACAGAATCTGTAATTTACATGGATCAAATTTAAAATCAAAGAAGGAAAAATCAGGTGCCGCGGACGCTGGCGGTCACCTTACTCCGCTACAATAGTGAAACCTTCAATCAGCTCAAAACCCGCTACCGGGTGAATAATACCTGCAACTGCACGGGAGGTGCATGGAGTAAAGTGAGTAATCCAACTCAATGAGTAATAAAAGTAAATAATAACTGAGCGGTAAGAAAACACGTAAAGCACTCCATCATGCTATATAGGACAATACGACCCTCGAGAAAACAGTAAATCCGTGAAAATCCTTTAGAAAATATCTGGCTCAGTTAAAAATCTCTTTTGAAAATATCCTCTTCCCAAAAGTCAAGCAATTGAATGCATAATCAGATAGTGCAAGTCCGCACATAAGTCAGCCCTTCGGGCACAACACTCCATTAACAAATAACACCAGGGTATTTGGTAACAGTGCAAGAAATAGCATGGACGCCAATTATATGAGAGTGTTGAATGTCATGCCACGTAGTACAAATAGGAACCAATGCATGAATGCAATGCAACGCACATGACCGTTGCGGCGCGCAGCCCACTGTGGCGGTTCAGACTCCGGAGGGGCTCCTACAGCCCAAGCGCAATATCATACCGCTGTGACGTGCAGCCCGATCCATGCTCAGTCCAGAAATGCACATAAGCCACTAGGGCAATGTTCAAATAACAATTCTCAGTTCGAAACGTTAAAAATATGTAGTTTAAGTTTTAAAACCTTAGAAGTATGTCTGGACATTTCAAAATAGTATTTAACTCAGGACCGAAATCATTTAACATGCCAAGTATCATGGAAATAGTGATAATAATCCCTAAAGGATTCAATCAGTTGGCACGAGGCCCAATTACGACAATTAATCCATTTTTATAAGGATGCCAACTAGCTTCAGTCAGTTAGGCAGTTATTTGATTAGCGGGACGGAACAAGTCATAATCCCCAATGATGCTCTACCCCACGCTCGTTATCCGGCGTGCAAGTCACCTCAATACAGCACTATGATGTGCAAACCCGGGGTTTCAAACTCTCAGGATATCATTTACAAGTATTACTCACCTCGAACCGGTGAAACTGCAAGCTCGCGATGCCTTTTTCCCGCAATTCGGCCTCCACGCGCGTCGAATCTAACCAAAATCAGAGCGAACACTTCACACTATACCAAGAGAACAATACCCAATCGAAAACAATCAAAATATAGCAAAAATCTCGAAACTAGCAAAACTAGAGCCCCGGGCCCACTTCTCGAAAAATTATAAAACTTACATTACCGGATTCCTTGTCTCGCCACGAGTTCATACATATAAAGAACTCCCAAATCCGAGCTCAAATGACCTATCAAATTCCAATTTGAAATATCAAAGACTCAAGCCCTAGCTTCACCCTCTTTTAATGAATTTCAACCCATTTTCATGTTAAATCTAACAAAATCTCGTGTATTTAGGCCAAGGAACTTACCTCCAATTGATTCTCAGTCAAAACCCTAAAAAATTCTCGCCCAAAGCTCTCCAAGTAGTTCAAAAATGGTGGAAAGTACCTCTTGCTCGCGGATGAATTATGACATTTAAAAACCTTCTGTCCACAACAACTTTCGCTTCTGCGGCCACACAACCGCTTCTGCGGTCACCGCTCTTGCGGTCTTTTTCTGCTTCTGCGGACTTTTCACTTAAGGGGCATGACCGTTTCTGCGGTCCAAAAAACCCGCGATACCGCTCCTGCTGTCAAGGCTTCTGCTTATGCAGAACCAGCCCTGAGCTCGAATTTCGCTTTTGCACCTGCCGATCCGCTTCCGCGATACCGCACCTGCGGTCCCAAAACCGCAGGTGCGAAAACACCAGGTACTAGCAAACTTCAACAACCCACAAGTCCAATTTTCTTCCCGTTGGCCATCCGGAATCACCTTGAGGCCCCCGGACCTCAACCAAAAGCATCAACATATCCCAAAACATCATACGAACTTGTTCCAATCATCAAAACACATCAAACAATGCTAAAACCATCAATTCACATCGGATTCAAGCCTAAGTTTCTTCAAAGCTTCCGAAATGCGCATTCAAACAAAAACCCGACCAAACGATGTCCGAATGACCTGAAAATTTGCACACATATCCAAAATCACCCAACGAAGCTACAGCAACTCTCAGAATTCTATTCCGACACTCAGATCAAAATCTCACCCATCAACCGGAATTTGCCAAAATACTAACTTCGCAAATTCGAGCCTAATTCTACACCGGACCTCCAAAATTAATTCTGATCGCGCTCCTGAGTCAGAATTCACCTTCCGAAGCTAACCGAATCACCAAAAATCATATCCGAGCCCTCTAACTCAATAGTCAACATTCGGTTGACTTTTCCCAACTTAAGCTTTCCTTAAAGAGACTAAGTATCTCATTTCTTATCAAAACCAATCCAAATCAACTCTAACACACCAAATACCGATAATGAAACATGAAGAAGCATAAAATGGGGGAAAGGAGCAACAACACATGAGACGACGAGTCGGGTCGTCACACATTAAGAATCATATATCTATCTAGGTTAGTTAATTAATTAGACTTCCTTAAATAATTTGATTTAAGTCTTTAATTAGATGACAATAGACCATGGCCCTTCAAGCTTTAGTCGAATATCCTTTAAAAATGAAATTGAGGTGCGCCGCGCCAAATAAAAATCACAAATTGCGTGGCCCTCTTTAATTACTTCTATTAAAATACTTAAGACTCGGGACATGCCATTTAGCGAATTTTCATAGCCTCCTGCAAAGTTATCAACACGTTAGCCGCTTTAGGCGCGTATTTTAATAATCTATTTTCCTAAATTCAGGTGCACATTTATGTGACCCAAATCCAAATCTCAACGATGTTAAAATATGTCAAAAATCACGGGTGCATTTATGTGATGTAGTTCGAGGCGTGTTTTAATTAAGTTGCAATTTTCCTTAAAATGAAATAAAAGTGGTAAATAATTTAAAATTTTACTATAGGTTGAAACATGTATTAAAATCAGGTAATATTCCAATTATGATAGTTTAATCGATCGTGCTAGAAGCACGGAATCCGGGGGGTGCCTAATACCTTCCCCCAGGTTAACAGAATTCCTTACTCAAGAATTTTTGGTTTGCAGACTTCATTTGGAAAGTCGAAAATTTCCTCGATTTGGGATTTAAAATAAAATCAGTGACTTGGGACACCAAAAAATAAACCATCCCAAGTGGCGACTCTGAAAAAAAATTGAAATAAATAATCCCATTTCGAATAATGTCACTTAAATTGGAAAAACTCCCTTATACACTATCCTTCGAGGTGGCGTGTAAAAAGGAGGTGTGACAGCTCTAGTGACTCTGTTGGGGACAACGAACCCATAACTTCAGTTCAGGGTTCAAGAATTCGAGCTTAGAATAGCTATTATATTTGGTTTTATCTGTTATATGATTTTTCTACATGTTTTATCCTAATGTGCTAAGTGCTTTACCGCTTTGATATTATTTGAATTGTATATAAACTGCTATGAAACCCTTCTCTTTTCACCTTCAGGGATGTTCTCGCTGGTCGAGACTCCCTATTCTATTAGTGTCATACCCTGAAATAAGAAAGAGGCTCGGACAAGTTACTAAGCCGGATGACCTTTTGGTTCCCGGTACGTAGCCCCCTCATCGACTCAAGTTGTCCGCTTGGGTACACAGTCTAGAACATATACCCAGGTTTTTGAACCTAGAATAACTCAACCTCATGCCAGATCCCTAGAAGGAATGCTTGTTTGCATTATGTGCATTTGGCTTAGGGGACTCAACACAGGGGCTGGGTCCGTCTAGGACAGGTGACCTGAAATGAAAAGACCATCCTGATGCATCCTACTTACTATTTGTGCATTTATTTACTTCAGATCTGCATGTTGACCGGCTTGTAAATAATGGGAGAAATTTGGAAAAAAAGAAAGAGAGAAAAAAAGAGGGAGAACAATAGTGTTAGGGTTGAGTGAGTTAGTCACCTGTTATGAAAAACCAATACCCAAATGGTACCGAAACTCTGCCGATTTTTTTAGAAAATCAAAGGAAAAGAAAGTTTTTTTTTTCAAAATAGTTGGTTTTGTCAAATTTGCCTGAACTAGGCCAATTTGATTCGCACCGGATGTAGGATACGTAGGCAACCCCCATCGGGTCCAACTTTCCTTTTTGCAAAAAAAGCCCAAAAACAACAAATTTTGAGTTTTGTCATAAATAAGTCGGGTGATGCCATTCTTGTTTAAAATAAGCCGAATGTCCTCAAAAGGGAGCCGGAAGGCTATTTTTGCAAGAACAGCCACCTTGGGTCATTTTCAATGGTTAGCGGGCACAACCTTAAAATCTTCTTCCCCGAAGTGCTAAAAGGCCGTATATGCAAAACTATTTTTTTTTTTGAAATGAAAATTTTGGAAAAAATGTTGTCACGTTTTCCTTTAGGTCAAAATGAGTTATTAATTCACCTTAATAAATGTGCAGGATGAGCACAATTCAAAATGAACCTTTCTCAATCATGAACAAAATCCTTTTGGAGTTGCATCTGTGTTGGAATGATCTAGGTGAAGAAGGGCAAAAGGAGGTCAAGAAATATTTGGGAGGCCTTATCGGACTGTTGGAGATTATACCCAGATAAGACATCATAAGGGCATTGGTTACATGCTGGGACCCGACGCACAATGTGTTCCATTTTTCTGATTTTGAACTCACCCCGACCTTAGAAGAAATAGCGGATACATTGGGAGTGCCGAGGCTCCTTTAAGGCAAAAGTACTTAATTGCCCTAAGAACCGTAGCTGTGCACATATTCTTAGACTCACTGAAGATAAGCAGGGGGTCCACAACCCGGATTTGGCAGCTGGCTTTTGTACGCCACAATTTTTATACCAGAGATATAGCCACATAGGGGGGTTCAACAATCCGGAAAACAAAATATGCAGCAAAGGAAACCGCCACAAATGGGAAGAACATAGATGTTTTGCTTTTATGGTGGTCTTCTTGGGGCTTCTGGTGTTCCCGAGGAAAGATGGAAATATCGACATAAAAATAGCGGGGTCGTCAGCACTTTCACCTAGGCCAAAAGCACCCTCGCGCCCATGATAGTAGCTGAAATCTTCCATGCTCTCACAACCTGCAAAGCCGGAGGAAGCTTTTTTGAGGGGCGCAATTTGTTGTTGCAAATGTGGATGATCGAACACCTATGCCATCGTCCTCAATTCATGAGCTATGGGTCAACGGAGAAAACCTGCATAGAGGAATTTTATACGAGGATCGATGGGATCAGCTTGCCTGAAGGGGTCATAGAATGGACATCATACTTTCGGTCTATCACTGCCATTCAAATAGAGTGGACATTTGGATGGTTACCTGTGGATGAGATCATATATATGCCAGCAACTGGGCCTCACTTCCTCTTGATGGGTCTTAAGAGCTTTCAGCCTTATGCTTTGTATCGGGTTTTAAGACAACTCGGGAGGTGCCAAATAGTGCCAAAAGATGAAGATCTTAGTACCCAAGTAGTTGAGATTGGTCCTGATGGCCAGTTTCCTAAAGCAACAGTCCGCCAGATCTGGAGTGAATGTCAATACTTGGCAGCAAATACCTGTGTACGGGATCGATCCAAAGGAGAGGTTTCACCTGGGTATCATGCTTGGTATAAAAGGGAAATTGCATTTGGGAGGCTGGCCAAAAGACCTCACCTCCAGGATTTTGTTGAGTCATCACAAGAACAGTGGGCCTGTTAGCCAAGGAGAATGAATACAGGGCCAGAATAGGAGAGCTGGAAAAGCAGGTCTTGGACCTTCAGTTTGAAAATAGCTTGCAAGCCGTAGCAGATGAAGGTGAAAAGAAGAAATTGACCCAGGAAAATGAGGCTCTTAAGGCTCAGATCCGAAAGATGAAAGTGGTTGCCTGCAAATCAGAAAGAAGTCGGACTTATAAAAGGCTTATAAACGGATTAAAAAGAAAGTCCTCGAGTGCCAAGAAGACCTGGAAAAATCCGAAGATAATATAGCAAAAATCCGGGAGTAGTGGGCAAAGAAATAAGAAGAACTGGCACAATTTGTGCAGCAAATAAAGAGAAACTATGAAGGGACCATCACTAGCCTGAGAAGAAAAATGACTACCCTTGAGGATGAGGTAGCCCAGCGGGTTAAAGATCTTAAGGCTGAAAGGGAACATTGCTATAGGCTGATGGCTAAAATGGAGAGAGAAATACAGTAATTACAAGATCACCACTTTCATGACTCTCAAGTGTCGGAAGCCTGGAACCAACAGATAGGGCGACCACTTCAGGAAAAAGGGCAGAATTAGAGAGAGGATTAAGGCCATCGCTGACTATATTGCCATGAAATTCCAAGCGCGCGAGAGCATGACTCGTACCACCTTCTTTGCTACGGTGATGATTTTTATCCGTCAGTTATGAGTGATTTGGAGTGACTGCAAGGGGTCTTGCACATAGGCCCGCGGCGAGGCCGAATGATGCCCCGTGGGCCCCAATATTTGAGGTTTTAATGTATTCCCGATGTTTCAATCATTGAGTCTGTATTTTGGTTATTTTGAGTATGTTTGTAGTTTCTCCTTTCCAATAAAACAAATAGTTTAGCATCTTTCTAATAGAAGTTTTATTAATGAAAATTGAAAATCCCCAAAAATTGTTTCCTTATTTTTTCATTTGTTTTTCAAGAACTATGCTTGGTCTGATTCATGCGGGGTCATGATGCGTAGGCAATCTCTATAGGATTCGATCGTATCCCTAAGAGAAAAGAAAAAGGGGAGGAAAGAAAATAAAAGAAAAACAAGAGAGGAAAAGAAACAAAAAAGAGAGAAAATAAGAAAACCAAGAGAAAGAAACAAGGGCAAAAGCAAAGGCAATAATGAAAGAAAAGAAAAGAGAGAGAGAAAAGAAAAATGAGAAAAATGAGAGAAAAAGGCAAAAAGAAAGAAAAATTAGGGGAAAAGAGAGTGGAAATCAAAGGAAGAAAATGTGAAAGAATAAGGAAAAGTTGGGATGGCGTATGCAACCATTGCAAAACATGTAGAAACCCATTTAACTGTATAGGTACATCACACCCCAACGTGCCATTGTCTATCTGTTATTTGTTACAAACTAACCGGTTGCTGCTGTCACATCCAGTCCAGGTTTTATAGAAATGGTGGTTGGTCTTTCGTGGTAAACTGGCATCACATCCTTAATTTACCAGATCAAAGGGGAGCATAGAAATGTCTTCGGAAATGACCTTGCCAGCAATCCCCATCCTAGAGGATAGCCCAATCTAGGCATCCCGGCCTCGGAGTTTGCAGCGGCTGAGGAAAACAGGATTTTACGTCTCCGGGTCATGGAAATATGGGATGCGTGGGCAAATGGAAAGGAGCCGCCAAGTGCTATTCCCGAATTCCTCGAATTGTTTCCTAGATCAGGGGGTACCTCCAATATTCCCATCAGTTATCCAAACACCCCACTGGGACAGCCCACCATATCGGTTCATTTCGTGGGAACACCTTCTGAGGTTCGCCCCCAGGTGTTACATGTCCAAAACAGCCTCTAATATCTTTACCGCTCCCCCATGCTCATCCACAACACAACCCGTACTGCCAAGACCCACTTTTGATCCTTCAACCTTTATATTCCAAAATCCTACCTTCCAAATGGATCCCCCTCAGTACCCGACCTAAACTTACCTTAGCCACTTCCATTTGAGTTCACAATAGGACAAGAAAAGACTCCCAAAGCTCCCGAACAGGAAGAAATGGCAAAAAGGATAAGAAGCCTGGAGCAGAGCCTAAAAAACATGCAGGGTCTGAGTGGGTAGAAGAGTGTGTCATATACTGATCTACGCATGTTACCTCATGTGCATTTGCCTATGGGATTCAAAAATTCAAAGTTCGAAAAATACGATGGGCACGGTGATCCTATTGCTCATCTTAAGAAATACTGCAATCAGTTGCGAGGAGTTAGAGGAAAAGAAGAGTTGCTCATGGCTTACTTTGGGGAAAGTTTGGTGGGTATCGCCTCCGAATGGTACATGGATCAGGACATTTCTCATTAGCACATCTGGGACGACCTCGCAAGAGACTTTGTTAGACAGTTCCAGTACAATATAAACATTGCTCCAGACAGGAACTCATTAGCAAATCTAAAAAAGAAGTCCTCAGAGAGCTTTTGGGAGTATGCAATAAAATGGCGTGAGCAAGCATCGAGAGTAAAGCCTCCAATGGACAAGGTTGAAATGGTCACGGTGTTTCTTCAAGCTCAGGAAGCTGATTATTTCCAAAATATGATGTTAGCTATGGGCAAACCGTTCACAGAAGCTATTAAAATTGGTGAAATGGTAGAAAATGGATTGAAAACAGGCAAAATTCTAAGCCAGTCAGCTATTAGAGCAACCTCCCAAGCCATTCAAGGCGGGTCTGGAGGAGTGGCAAAGGGTAAGAAGAAAGAAGAAACATCCATGGCGGCATCAGGTGCAAGAAGACACCGTGCTCCTAGATCCATGTTCCCAGAAAGAACCCCTCAGCATTGTTACCCTCACCAGGACATGGCCTATACTCCTCAACCGTATGCAGTCATGAATGCTCAACCTTTTGTCCGGCCGCAGCAACAAGCCCACAGAAACCAAGCTCCATTTCCAAGAAACCAACCTCCTCACCAAAATCACTACAATCCTCGTCCTCATCAGAACAATTTTCCACCTCGTGAGTCATCGAGGAGACAAACTTTTACACCAATTGGTGAATCCTACTCCAATCTATTTCCAAAGCTTGTCCAAATAGGTATGCTACAACCAGTTCCTCAAATAAGGCAAAACCCAGCATCGCCCGCTTACAAAGACGGTGTCAGAGGTGCCTATCATTCAGGAGCAGAAGGGCATGATACAAATGATTGTTGGACCTTGAAAAGAGCAGTGAAGAACTTGATATAGCAAGTAAAGATAGTGCTAAGGGATGAGGATGTCCCCAATATGATGAATAACCCATTGCCAGCACACAACAATGGGCCAGTAATTGGAATGGTTTGTGAAGATAGGGAATTTGATCCCGCATTAAAGGCCATAATTTCCATTGCTGATGCGTAGAGAAAGCCAAAAATTTCCCCAAAGTAAGATAAGGGGGAAAATAAGACCAAAGCCACCCACTCAAAACCAGAAATGAAAGTTGAAGCAGGAACGGGGGCAATGCCTCCCAAAGATGGTGTTCTCTATGTCCCACGAGGTAGCAAAGAAAAGCAGTTGACTTTGAGCCCTCCAAAAATATTTGAACTGAGAAAAGGAGACCTGATGTACGTACCCAAGGGAGCTTATGTGGTACGGGGGACAATTAAGCCATCGAGGCTGAACGAGCTCGTGGTTATTGGACACGCCACAGAAGCCTATGACAGATCATACTGTAGTGCCGTGGACTTACCATAAAACAATGGTTACGTATAAGGGCAAAGAGATTTCGGGGGGGGGGGGCTACAAGAAAATCATCCTGTTGAGAAGTACTCCAACATGGAAGAAGTGAACAACGCCACTAGAAAGCGTTTCCCATCTAAAAAACCTGTAAGTGCCGAAGAGGCGGGAGCTTTCTTTTAGAAAATGAAGATGGTTGACTATGAAGTAGTTGATCAGCTTTGGAAGTTTCCTGAACAAGTATCCTTGCTATCATTTCTGATGAAATCCCCCGAACACCAGAAGGTTTTAATGAAGACCCTCAATGAAGCATACATTCCAGCTGAAACTTTGGTGGAACAGTTAGAAAGAATGGTGGAAAGATTTTTCGCCATCAATCAGATTTCATTCAGCAAAAATGACTTACCTCCAGAAGGGGCTGCTCACAATAAAACCTTGCACTTAACTATTAAATATGAAGGGTACTACGTGAATAGGGTCACGGTAGACGGGGGTTCTGGGGTAGACATTTTCCCACTCTCTACATTACAGCGTATAGAAATTGGGACTAAAAGGATTCGAGCTTTCGATGGTATCAAAAGAGACACAATTGGAGAAATTGACCTAATTTTGACCATTGGCCCGGTGGACTTTGAGATGACCCTCCAAGTACTAGATATGGACACGTCCTATAATTTTCTTTTGGGAAGGCCTTGGATCCACACAGCAGGAGCTGTACCCTCTACTCTCCATCAAATGGTGAAATTTAAATATAAGGATTAGGAGATCGTGGTCCATGGAGAGGATGAACAATTAATTTAACGGGACCCATTTGTCCCATGTATTGAAGGGAGGGAAGGCAGTGAGCACATAGTCTACCAAGCATTTGAAGTCGTGGTGGTGGACCAACATGAAGAAGGAAACCCTTGCCCCCAACCTTTCCTATCTAATGCCTCGATTATGGTGGACAAATAAATGATCAGATACGGTTTCAAACCAGGGAAGGGACTTGGAAAATCATTACAAGGAATAGCTGAAGCAATTACCCTGCCTACAACTGAGAAGTTCTTCGGGATAGGTTTCCTGCCTACCCCAGATGATATAAAATGGGCAGATGAGAGAAAGAATGAGGGATGGGTTTTGCCTCAACCACTACCACATTTGTATGAAATCTTTGTCAAGCCAAAGTACAACGAAGAAGAGGATGATGAGGCCTTTACGGCCGAAGAGATTGAAGAAATATGTGGGGCAATGAGGAAGATACTCTACAAAACCCACATGGTTCAGCTGGGAGAGGGCACAAGCACCGCTGAGGTGCTGTATATGGGACCAAATACCAAGCTACAGAATTGGAAGGCTACGCCATTCCCAATCAGGCGGGAGTCCCGGTAGACCTGTCTTGCCACTTTTTCTGCATCGCGAGTTATTCTAGGTTGTAACTCAGGTGTTTTCTTTAGTTTCTTGTCTTTTAATTTTCCAAATGTAAACCCTATTATCTTCAAATTCCAAGAAATAAAATCAATATTTCATCATTAATCTCTCTTTATTCTTTCTAATTTTGGCTATTTTTCTCTTTTATTTTTTTTCTTTCAATTCTAATAATGCGGCCTTAAATAACATGACATGCTTGCGGACTTCATGCCCAGATCCAAAAATGCTGTCTAATTATAAAATAATAAACCAAGAACCGGAATATGATGAAGAAGAGGCTTTTAGGGAAATAAATCGAGAATTGGAACAATTTGAGAATAAACCTAAGCCAAACTTGAATGATACTGAGCCGGTTAACTTGGGAACTTCTGAAGAAATTCGGGAAACCAAGATAAGCATTCACACAGACGAGAAAACCCGAGATGCAATAATCCAAATCCTGTTTGAGTTCAAAGATGTGTTTGCTTGATCGTACGACGACATGCCAGGGCTAAGTGTTGATCTCGTAGTTCATAAGTTGCCAACTTACCCCGGTTGCCCTCCGGTCCAGCAAAAGCAAAAAATGTTTAAAACTGACATCAGTGACAAGATCAAGGAAGAAATCACGAAATAGTTGAAAGCAAGGGTAATTTGAGTGGTCCGGTATACTACATGGTTGATTAATGTAGTCCCAGTTCCAAAGAAAGAGGGGAAGACCCGAGTGTGTGTGGATTATAGAGATTTGAACAAGGAGAGTCCCAAGGATAACTTCCCTTTGCCCAACATTCACATCCTTGTTGATAACTGCGCCAAACATGAAATACAGTCCTTCGTGGATTGTTATGCAGGATATCACCAGGTGTTGATGGATGAAGAAGATGCCGAAAAGATAGCTTTTACCACACCCTTGGGGTACATATTGCTACAGAGTCATGCCTTTTGTTTTGAAGAATGCTGGGGAACCTACATGAAGGCCATGACCGCCATTTTCCATGATATGATGCACCAATAGATAGAGGTATATGTGGACGATGTAATCATCAAGTCTAGAACCCAAGATGACCATGTTCGAGATTTGAGAAAATTCTTCGAACAGCTGTGCAAGTATGATTTGAAGCTGAACCCAGCTAAATATGCGTTCGGATTCCTATCGGGCAAACTTCTGGGCTTTATAGTCAGTTGGAGAGGTATCGAGTTAGACCCAACAAAAATAAAGACTATCCGAGATTTGCGTCCTCCGAGAACTAAGAAAGATGTGATGAGCTTGTTGGGTAGATTAAACTATATCAGCTGGTTCATTGCTCAGTTGACATCCACATGTGAGCCCATATTCAAATTACTGAATAAAGATGCAGCAGTTAAGTGGACGGATGAATGTCAAGAAGCTTTTGATAAGATCAAGGAATATCTGTCAAATCCGCCGGTCTTGGTCCCACCAGAGCCAGGTAGGCCTCTTTTCTTGTATCTGACGGTCTTGGAAAATTCTTTCAGTTGTGTCCTTGGGCAACACAATGTAACTGGGAAGAAAGAACATGCAATCTACTACTTGATCAAGAAGTTTACCAGCTATGAAGCTAAGTATACTCTGTTGGGGAGAACTTGTTATGCTTTGACTTGGGTCACTCAGAAGCTAAGACATTATCTGCAAGCCTACACCACCTACCTCATCACTAGGTTGGATCCTTTGAAAGACATATTCCAGAAACCGATATCCACAGGGAGATTAGCAAAATGGCAGATTCTGCTCATGGAATTTGACATAGTCTATGTCACTCGCACAACAATGAAAGCCTAGGCATTGGCTGATCATTTGGCTGAAAACCCGGTTGATGATGAATACTAACCATTGAGCACTTATTTCCCATATGAATAGGTAAATTCAATAGAAGCAATCTCTGAAGACACCCATGCGTGGAAAATGTTCTTTGATGGGGCCGTAAATGCAAAAGGTGTGGGAATTGGGGCAATTTTTATCTCACCCACTGGTCAGCACTATTTGGCCACAGCTAGGCTTCGATTTTTCTGCACAAACAATAATACTGAGTATGAAGCCTGCATCATGGGTATGAATATGGCGATTCACCAAGACGTCGAAGAGTTACTGATTATGGGAGACTCAGATCTGATTATCCGGCAAGCCCAGGAAGAATGGGAAACCCGAGATATTAAGCTTATTCCCTATCGGCAACATGTGGAAGATCTTAGCAAGCGATTCAAGTCAATAGAGTTCAGGTACATCCCTCGGTGTCACAATAAACTAGCTGATGCACTCGCCACCCTGGCCTCGATGTTGCCTTACCCAGGCAATGCCCATATTGATCCCTTGGAGATTCAAATCAAGTAAAGGCATGGTTACTGTAATACGGTCGAGGTAGAACCAAACACCCAACCATGGTACCATGACATCAAAAGGTTTCTAAAATGCAAGAATACCCCAAGCAAGCTAGTGGAGACCAGAAGAGAACCATTAGATGACATGCAAGTGGTTTCTTCTTAAGTGGTGATATATTGTACAAGAGGACCCCAGATCTCAACTTGTTAAGAAGTGTTGACGCTGAAGAGGCCGGAAGGATCATGCATGAAGTACACCCAGGAGTGTGTGGAACTCACATGAACGGGTATGTTTTGGCAAAGAAAATCATTCGAGCAGGGTATTACTGGATAACAATGGAAAAGGACTGCTTCAGCTTTGTCCGGAAGTGACATCAGTGTCAGGTGCACGATGATTTGATTCTTGCACCTCCAACAGAACTACATCCTATGTCAGCACCTTGGCCATTTGTTGCTTGAGGCATGGGCGTCATTGGGCCGATCGAGCCGAAAGCCTCAAATGGACACAGATTCATATTGATTGCCATCAACTACTTCACGAAGTGGACTGAAGTCATCACTCTCAAATCAGTCACCAAGAAAGCTGTGGTAGATTTTGTACACTCTAATCTTATCTGCATTTTGGCATTCCTGCAACTATCATCACAGATAATGCTGCAAACCTGAATAGTCATTTGATGGAAGAGGTATGCGAACAATTCAAAGTAACGCATAGAAACTCCACTCCTTACTGACCCAAGGTTAATGGTGATGTTGAAGCAGCAAACAAGAACATCAACAAGATTTTGAGAAAGATGATTTAGAGCTCCAGATAATGGCATGAAAAGTTGCTTTTCGCATTACTGGGATATCGCACCACGGTGCGCACATCGGTAGGAGCAACCCCATACCTTTTGGTGTATGGAACTGAAGCTGTAATACTTGCAGAGGTAGAAATCCCTTCTCTCCGGATCATTATTGAAGCAGAGATTGAGGATAGTGAGTGGGTAAAGACTCGTCTGGAATAGTTGACCTTAATTGATAAAAAGCGGATGGCTGCGTTTTGTCACGGGCAGTTGTACCAGCAAAGAATGGCCCGCACTTATAACAAGAAAGTGCGGCCCAGGAATTTTGAAGTGGGACAACTTGTGTTAAGGCGTATTCTTCCTCATCACCAGGAAGAAAAAGGAAAATTTGCTCCTAATTGGAAGGGTCCATACATCATCATAAAGATATTGCCAAGAGTAGCACTATATTTGGGTGATATCGAAGGAAATGATCCCGAAGCAGCTAATGCGGATGCAGTAAAAAGGTATTATGTCTAGGCTTTCTGCGGTTATGACTTTGTTCAATTGAGATGATGAAGGCTTTTTCATTCCCGTTATCCAAACACTATCAATCTTTCGCAAACCCTTTGAGCCGGTTACACTTCCTTGATTACCCTCTTTGGAACCCGAAAGTACTATTGAAAAAAAAAATGAAAAATGAAAAATGAAAAAAATGAAACATGATGAAGAAAAAATAAAGAAGAAAAACAAAACACAATAAAAAACAACAAAAACAAAGTGTTGCCCTGAACTATGTCTGACTTGATTCCAAAAGGATACATAGGCAGCCTCTCTCTGGGGTTCAGTCACACCAAAACAAAAATTCCAATTCCCCCAAAAAGTGAAACTGGGGCAGATGATATAATGGCTCGGCCATGAGCCCACCAAAATGGTTCCAAAGTTGTTATTCCATGCAGGATTCTTTTTACCTAAAAAACCTGGTCCAAGTCCTTCTGATCAATTGGCAAAGGCATGGGAATTGAAAAACATCATTGTTGGAATTTTACGCAATCAAACTGAGAGAAATAAAATGAGAGAGTCTTATCAGTGAAAACCTACGGGCACCATAAGGCGACGGTGAGTAGAGAAATTGAAAATAAGAGAGTCTATTTTGTGAAAACTCGTAAAGAGCACTATCAGGTGATAGTGAGAAGAGAAATGAGAGAGGTCGATTGGTGAAAACTCGCAAAGGGAGCCGTCGACCGAATAGAAGACACCTCCCACCACTGAAAGAGTCCTGGTAGGGTTCCCTGGTTCTGAAACACGGGTCAATGAGTTTATGAGAAGTTGGGAAAGTTCGTGCAGGTCAGGCATCCAGTCCAAGAAGCATGTCATGTCTATTTGAAGCCTGCATGCACCCCAGATAAGTCCTTCTTTTATCCTCGAAAGGGATGTTTCTCCTTAAATTCATTTTCTTGCCTTTTGTTTACTTCTTCCTTGAATCCCTTTCGGTCTGACTCTGTTTCCGAAACTAATACAAAGAAAAGGTGGCAATACTGGTTTTATAGGGCTCTGCCTAACAAAGTTAAAAGAAAGTACCCAGCCTTTGCGGGTGAACCAAGCTAATCCTAACTGGCCATGATTGTTGATGCTTTCAAAGCAAAAATATTGAAAAGGAAAGAGCCAAACACAAAAGAGCAGAATAAAGTGAAAAGGCCAGAGCTCCACGCGGGCGAGTTGTCATGAAATCTTGGAAGTCGAGCCCTTCGGTTTTAAAGAGAGATTAATTTTCAAAACCAACAAGCAACAGAGGTTATCAACAGAAGCTGGGCCGGGATCAAGCAATTGAGACGATAAAGGCTACAAAACCAACCACCTTTTCAAACTAACAATTGTTCTTTGTTTGAAAATTGGAACAGGTGCAATACAAGCAACCGTGCAAGAAGCAGGTGCAACCAAAAGAAAAAGAAACGCGCAAGTGCTGAAACAGCTTTGCAGCAAATAATCAATCCAAAAGGGAAGTTTCCTCTAAGTTCTTTCCTGCATCTTATCAAAAATAAAAAAAATGAAAGAAAAAGAGATGAGAAATGAAGAAAATCCCCAAAAGAGGATAGTTTAAGATCCCAATATCAACCCGTTACTTTGTTTGCCAACATTAGGGCTCCAATCCCTGAGTTGCACCTTTTAGACATAGGGCTTCCATTCCCTAGTCACCCTTTACCGACATTAGGGATCCAATCCCTGATTTGAGCTTTTTACCTTTTGCCAACAATAGGGCTCAAATCCCTGAGTTGCGCCTTTTAGACATAGGGCCTGCATTCCCTAGTCAACCTTTTGCCAACATTAGGGATCCAATCCCTGAGTTGAACTTTTTACCTTTTTCCAACATTAGGGATCCAATCCTTGAGTTACGCCTTTTAGACATAGGGCCTCCATTCCCTAGTCACCCCTTTGCCGACATTAGGGCTCCAATCCCTGAGTTGAACTTTTTACCTTTTGCCAACATTAGGGCTCCAATCCCTGAGTTGCACCTTTTAGACATAGGGCCTCCATTCCCTAGTCACCCTTTGCCAACATTAGGGCTCCAATCCCTAAGTTGAGATTTTTACCCTTTTGCCAACATTAGGGCTCCAATGCCTAAGTTGCGCCTTTTAGACATAGGGTCTCCATTCCCTAGTCACCCTTTGCCGACATTAAGGCTCCAATCCCTGAGTTGAGCTTTTTATACTTTTACCAACATTAGGGCTCCAATCCCTGAGTTGCGCCTTTTAGACATAGGGCCTCCATTCCCTAGTCACCCTTTGCCGACATTAGGGCTCCAATCCCTGAGTTGAACTTTTTACCTTTTGCCAACATTAAGGCTCCAATCCCTGAGTTGTGCCTTTTAGACATACTAGTCACCCTTTGCCGATATTAGGGCTCCAATCCCTGAGTTGAGCTTTTTACCTTTTGCCAACATTAGCGCTCCAATCCCCAAGTTGCGCCTTTAGATATAGGGCCTCCGTTCCCTGGTCATTTTTATACCAACATTAGGGCTCCAATCCCTGAGATGACATTTTAGATATAGGGCTCCACTCCCTAATTTTTTCCATCATAGACAAACACAATTCTTGTTTTATAAAAAAAAATAAAGAAAGAAAATAAGTTCAGACTTTGTCACAAATATCTCACGAAATTTTCCTAGTGAAAACTGGGCCAGAAAATTTTCGTTTGTTCGTTTGTTTTGGTGTCTAAGCAGGTTTGACCTCGAGGCACAAGATCCAAAGTAGCTGAAAGAATGAGTCTCGATCTAATATAAAGAAAAGAATAAAAACAAGAAAAAAGAAGTGAATTCAAAATGCTGAAGTAGACAAAGACGCGGACTGCTCAAAATTTAATTGAAGTCACAAACTTCACCTGTCCCGCTTTGATCCAAATGTTGAAGAAAGAACCAGCACCTACATCTTGCGAGCATCATGATTCAAATCAGAGTCCACAACAAAATCAGCTAAGACTCAAGATCAAGCTTCAAGAGATTTATAGATAGGAATCTTGTAACTCGTAGTTGATAGGCATAACTAGCTTAGCTTTGATTTTCCTTTTGGTGTAATAAGGAGGTCAGCAAGTAGTAGTAGCAGCAATAATAGTGAAATCACAGCTCCCGATAGACCCAGTTACCTAAACTTCTAGAACTACACTGACCTGATTTCTTTACAGCCAAGGGTATGTAGGCAACCTCTGAAGCAAGGTTCAGTCAGACATTTTTCAAAAATGCTTTTCATAGAGTGACAAGCGGGCAAAAATCCCTCATAATTGCTCATTTATCTTTGCCCAAAAACCCTTTGCATTTCCGAGCAAAGAGGGGCAGCTGTGAGCACGTGATTTTTGCCTCGCATGAATTATTCCTACAGACTCCTTAGATTTAGGATTTCTCTTTAATTATTTGATTTTTAGGATTTAATTGCGTAATTTTTGTGTGTGTTTTCATTTGTATGTGCATGTTTAGTTTTAGATAATTCATAAAAATACAAAAAAATATTGCATTTGCATTTAGGATTTAATTTTATATTTTTTTAGACTAATTAGTAATTAGGATTGTACAAAAATACAAAAATCACAAAAAATTTGATTTCTTTTGCTTGGTTTAAATTTTAGCTTTGAGGTTTATTAGTTTCCTTTAAATTGGTATTTTAGTAATAGTTTAAATTATAGCTTAATTAGGTAGGTTGAATTAATTTTTTAGGTTTAATTTTAGTTTTGTTTTAGATTTGAAAAGGAAAAAAAAAAGAAAATAAAAGAAAAGGGGTCTTCTTAGTAAAAGACATTTGGGCTAGTTCAGGATTCAATTCAGCAGCCCAAGCCAAAAAATCCGTTTAACCCAGCCCAAAATCCATCCCAAATACCCGGTCCAAGCCCCAGCCTCTGAGATTCCTGAAACGACGTAGTATGGGGAGAATACTACGTCGTTTTGAGTTAATTTGTGACAAGTTAATCTTGGCCCTCCGCTTTACCTCATCTAAGGGATCTAATCACTTTTCCATTTTAATTAAAAATTTCCAAACACCACAACATTAACCTAGGAACCCCGATTTTATGTCGTCTCTTTAACTTTCATCTCTCACCACCGCCGTCGCCACCGAAAATTGCCACGCGGTGGTGTTTGATATCCAAACCCCTTGAAAACTTGACCATATAACCACTTTCATACCCCCATTCCAAATACACCATTATTTTCTTTCCCAAACCATTCATCCTCTTCAAATCAGAGATTGAAGGCAACACCGAAATACTCTTCGTCTTTCCTCTTTCAAGCTCCGATCTGGCTTTTTCTTGATATTGTGCACATCAACCAACTTCGATTGAGAGCCAGGTGGTTAGAGGCTCGTTTGTGCGTGATGGACAAGTATGGTCATAAATATCCAATGGGCCTTCATCTCCGTTCTTGGCTCGTGATGGGAACTGTGACAAAGAGCACAAGCAATTGGAGAAATCCAGGCTAATGCTTAATGTTACAGTTCACATCATGGGGTCGAGGCTCTTCACACCAGTACTATCGCTTTGAGAGCCATAGATCCGGTAGCTATTTATCTTCTTCTACGTCATTTCTTTTCCTTTCAAGTTTCATTTGGATTAGTTCATAATTTGGGTCGGATAATGAAATAAGTTTTGTTCATTTGTCTTGTTGACTCAGCTGCTTGGTTCATAGTTGTTGCTAGGTTAATTAGGCCTGTTTTCCTTTTTGTTTCAATTATTTGAGTTCTTTGGACTCAATGTCCTCTACCTTCCTCGCTTCTGTTTTCTTTGGCCCAGACAACTTTGTTCACCTGAGCCTCAGTGCTCGATGGTTGATGGCCTGAAGGCTGATAGAATTGGGCTATATTACTCAGGCCCATAATTTAGACAGGTTTTGATTCATAGTTGACCCATTGGAGGACTTTCAAGGGCCATAATAGGGTCATAGGGAGTAATTCTCATGGCTGCCTGTGAACGGTAGTTTAGGAAATGAAATAGAGAATCTTGCAGTAACTGAAAATAGAAACCCCTAGAAGCTTCTAGATTGGGGTTCTAATTTGAATATCAGATTTTAGATAGTATAACTTGGAAAAAAAGTCAGTACCCTAAGGACTTTTAAGCAAAAAGCTAAAAATTAAGAGGGGGCTAAGGTGGAAAATAAAATTTGAAAGGTGCCCTACTAGTTTGCCTATAAAAGGCATTGTCCCTTGCCTAGCAAGTCAGTTTTTTTTGGGGGGGGAGGGGGGAGAGTTTTTCAGATCTGGAGGTTTTGAGAGAGTTTTTAGAGAGTTTTAAAGAGAAGTTTTCAGAGCCTAAGATTTTAAGAGCCAAAAATTATAAAACATGCAGAATTTGAGAGCTGAAGTTCATAGGTTTTAGATCTTAGAGCTAAAACAAAAAATCTTGAAAATCAACACACAAAAAAAAATAGCTGGGAAATCCAGCAAAAGCTACTATTTCATCAATTTGTTCAGTAGTTCTAATTCACTTCCAAGTTCTGAAATTATGTGGGATTCATCTGTTAAGAATTGATTTAAACTAATTCATCAAAGTCTGGTTTTAAATTCAGCTGGGTTCATTGCTCGATTGAGTCTTATTTTTGGGTTGCTGTATCCTATTCCTAAAATTTGGGTTGGATTTGCTTGGTTTTGACTGAAATTAATTCTGTCACCATGCTGCTGCTTAACTGACCTCCAGCTTTCTTATTCTATTCTAATTTTCAGGTATTTCCTTGGCCTCAAAATGATGTATAAAGACTGAATCAGAAAATATATGACCAAGTTTTGAAGAAATGATGAATTGCTCATGTTAATTTTCTTCATATTGTTTTATTTTGGTTTAGATGCCTAGTATATTTATGTGTATCCTTAATTCATTTGCAAGCATGTTTCTTCAAGTGCTGGATTTAGGTTTCGTTAGAGTGTGAGAGTTAAATGGTTTGGACTTTCCCATATTTGTAATAATTGGACTGTTAAAATCAGGAATTGCCTGGATTCTGCTCTATTATTCCAGCTCTAGTGTAGTTTAAATTTCCTGTAATTAATAGGAAGTTTTTGAATTCATGTTTGTTTGATTTACTCATCTCTATACTCCAAATCAGAGTATCTGCAAGACATGAGTATTTTTGAAGAGTTGTGATTCAATTAATGAATTCATGGTTAAACAAAACTCCAAATTGCAGGCTCTGTGGGTTTTATTGTCATTGGTAAAGTTCATATTGAGATTCAAGTGTTGTATAATGTGTTAAGTCCTTCAATGGTGATGAGAAAATGGCTATTATTATGCAGATTCATATGTTCTTTCATTAGTCGTGCTTGATAGTTTTTATTAAATAATTAGTGCATTACGCCTAGCCATAACAAATCTGGGTCATGCTATATGCTAAAAATGAATTAGTTTTGTTCAGTCAATTTGTGTCAAAAGATTTAAGTCATAACCCAAGCCTGTTAAGTAGCCTTCGTGTTTTATTGTTTAAATGCCTGCTATTGTGTTTTGGGTGTGGGTCAGTTAGATCACAAGAACCAGGCCTAATAAGGGCCCAGTCCTGATGATGGCCTTTGTGAAAATACCATTGGGCCTGGCTTCAGTTGAAGCCCATTTTTACACTGTAATGCTGCATCTAAGCTGGGTCATGTCTAGTTGTTAAACGGATCCTTGATCCATTCGCACCAAGCCCAAAGTTGGACCATTAATCCATTTCTCGTCTGCTAGTAATTGGACCTAATGTAGTGAAGGGCTTTTCTTTCAAATTGGACTGTTATCTTTTTGCCATTAAGGATCATATATCTGTCTAGGCTAGTTAATTAATTAGACTTCCTTAAATAATTTGATTTAAGTTTTTAATTAGATGACAATAGACCATGGCCCTTCAAGCTTTAGTCGAATATCCTTTAAAAATGAAATTGAGGTGCGCCGCGCCAAATAAAAATCACAAATTGCGTGGCCCTCTTTAATTACTTCTATTAAAATACTTAAGACTCGGGACATGCCATTTAGCGAATTTTCATGGCCTCCCGCAAAGTTATCAATACGTTAGCCGCTTTAGGTGCGTATTTTAATAATCTATTTTCCTAAATTCAGGTGCACATTTATGTGACCCAAATCCAAATATCAACGATGTTAAAATATGTTAAAAATTACGGGTGCATTTATGTGACGTGGTTCGAGACGTATTTTAATAATGTTGCCATTTTCCTTAAAATTAAATAAAAACAGTAAATAATTTAAAATTGCACTATAGTTTGAAACATGTATTAAAATTAGGTAATATGCCAATTATGATAGTTTAAGCGACCGTGCTAGAACCACAGAATCCGAGGGTGCCTAACACCTTCCTTCGGGTTAACATAATTCCTTACTTTAGAATTTCTGGTTCGCAGACTTCATTTGGAAAGTCAAAAATTTCCTCGATTTGGGATTTAAAATAAAATCGGTGACTTGGGACACCAGAAAATAAACCACCCCAAGTGGCGACTCTGAACAAAAATTGAAATAAATAATCCCATTTCGAATAATGTCACTTAAATTGGAGAAACTCCCTCATACACTATCCTTCGGGGTGGCATGTAAAAAGGAGGCGTGACAGTAACAATTGAATTAATACATGGTTTAAAGCAATGTAATTTAATTTAACACGAATGATCTAAGAACAGTAAATAATTAAATAAAAAAAATAAAATGATCAAACTGAATGCAATGGAAGATTAAGTCTAGCTTTATGATAGATACTGGAAGCAGAGGCGGATGTAGTGTTTTATCCGCATGTTCAATTAAAACCATAACTTTCGATGCGAAGTAAAAAATTATATTTAAAAATTCATTAAAATTGCAAAAATAGTAGATATGAATCCAAAACTTTAAAAATATAATGGGTTCAATGCTAAAAACTTTAAACTTGAACCCATAAAATTTAAATTCTGAATCTATCTCTGACTGAAAGTTGGTTCCGATCCAGCCATCGGAATGGGCTCGGTTGCCACTTGATAAACAAGCAGCTGAAGAAAACTTTAAATAATAGATAAAGAACAAAAATTAAATTTTTTGCCTTGGTATGCACGCCGAAAGTGGTCCTTAAAATAAAAAAGTTATCACTTTTATATAGTAGGGGGGTTTCAATCCTAATACAAGTCTAAGTAAGGTAAAAATCTTTTTCTTTTGGTAAACATCGATACACAGTTGATATCGCGCGAGATTTGCGCCATAATATCCAGTTAAGGGCGAGTATTTCGGCGCACCATTCGTCCTCCCCGGGATTCTGATCTATGGAAGCCCTCGGCTTTACCCGAGGCCATATCAGGTCGTGCTGTCCTCTTGTTTCTTTACAGAAAAATTGGCGGTAACTTTATCCCTAATTTTACCCGCACATATATAATCCCCTTACTTTTTGGAGAGTAGATTTATAAAAATGACGTGAAGTGATTAACTGACCGTGGATCCTTCCTCTGTACGCTACAAGTGGGTTGACGAGTCAGCAAAATGTCCCATCAGTTGCGACGTTCTGACTTTGGGCACATGTCAGCCGCCGGTTGACCATCCTCAGTGGGCATCGAATGCGAAACGTCACGCATTAATTTTTACACTCCTACAAAAGTTTTGATTTCCTTTTTTTCACTTTTTTACTTTCCTATTTTGAATCTTTTTGGGCTACCCTCGAATTTCTTACTTGTTCATCATTCACTCGAATCCTCACAAATTGTTCTTCACATCTTCATTTCTCAATTTTCAATCTTCAAATCTTTATCGTTCACCTTTAAATCTTCAAGCTAGACCTCAAATCTTCATTCCCATCTTCAAACCTTCATATCAGCTGTCAAACCTTCATATTCCCAGAAAAAAATGGTAAAAACCTCTAAATCTATGCCTCAAAATACTGCTCCTTCAACCTTTATCCCGGCTGCAGATACCGAAGCGACCTTTTTGGTAGTAGCCCCAGAACTGATTCTTAAGAATTTTATCCCCGGAGGCTTCTCCGTAGATAACGACTTTAAGGTCGAAAAAGCCTCCAAACAAGAAGATCGAGGTGAGGAGGCATGGAGGTATGTATGTTCAATCACCGAAGACACGCTCCCAACAGTCTGGGAGGATTGCAAGTGGGCAGGCAAGGAAGTAATCCCCGGTCCTGATAAGGAAATCACAATGAATGTGGAGGGGTACTTGAGCATTTATACATACCCCTTCATGCTTGGCCTAATGGACACGGTGGTCCTCAACTTTTGTAAGAGGTACGAGGTCTGCCTTGGGCAGATCCATCCCTCCTTTCATAGGATCGTGAGTCTCTTCTATCTCTTTGTCAATAACACGGAGGAGTACCCGTTCACTATTGACCATCTACTCTGGGTCTATAGCCCCCGAATCTTCCGAGGGGGGTTAATCAAGCTTGCCTGAAGGGGAAAGAAGGCTTCCTTCTCGAGCGTCGACGAAGACATGGATCGAGGCTGGCAGGGGAGATTTTTTTGGGTAAAGATCAAAGATCTCATTCCCTTTGATTTACTACCGTTCCCTAAGAAGTGGAACTCAACACATAAGTTCATCTCCTCTTAAGTTGTCAAAATAACCCTTTGCGTTTACTCTTCTCATCACCCGACTTTCCTGACATGCAAAGGTTGCTCGAGTCCACAATATAATCCCCCATTTCAAGGAGTGGGTCGAGGGCATCTGCAAACAATTAACATACTTCGAGCGCGAGTGGCGCAAACTTTCTAAAGGCAAATGGGAAGCTCGTTCCCATGGTGAGTTCCCTTCTTCTCCTGATTGAGTTTACTTTTTATTTTATCATTAATTTAGCTAAGTCCCTTTACTTTTCAAAGATTTTCACAAGACCACCGAGCTTAGGGAAATTACCGAGAAGGTGGCCTCATCCACATCTGAAAAACCCTCCACCTCGGTATAACTTACTACTGAGGCTGCTGCGAAGAAGGAGGAGAAAATGAGAAAGAAAAGAAAGTCCTCTGACTCCTCGGATTCTCCCCCCGAGACCAAGAAAAAGTGGATCTTGGTCAGGGTCAAAAAGAGTACCAAGAAAAGTATTTGTGCTAGTGTCCCGAAACCTGATTCTCTCTACCGGCTCAGGTACTACCCTGAGAATGATGACAAGGAGTTTGTCGTCCACAAGCTAGTCGACTCTACACACGAGCTAGTAGTACCAGAGGGGGATGAGCGTAAGGCTGAACCCTCCTCAGCTCGGGAGCCCAAGGAAGAACCTGTGGCCACTGCCCCTCGAGAGGATATTCCGATCTCGAGAGAGTTCACCAACGTCATTGACATCCTAGAGTTACCGTCCTGCACATGGCCTCTTTTCGATGAGGCTTAGGCTATTATAAAAAAGCAGACTGAGGAATCACGGGCCGTGGATGAAGCCCTTAACCTATTTTTTGAAGGTATCGACGTAAGTGCGCTGGAAGACTACTCCGATTTTGGCTACCTGGAGATATCGAAAAGGGATGTGCTATGGGGGGGTTAGTCGGGCCGAGTTCGAGCCCAAATCTTGTGAAGCAGTTCCCTGTCTCGAGTGCGGACCTTGATCGTAAGAAGACTGTCATGTTGACAGTACCGACAAATACCAAGATGTTATCCAAGTCAGTTGGTGTGGCTAGCTACCTTTGTTCTTATGTAATCGAAAAGGACAAAGTGAAGATGAATAAAGTGGACGCACTGAGCCTCTTCAACGAGGCACAATTGGCACTGAATAGGGTATAATTTATTTTCCTTGTATCTTCAAAGAGTCGATTTTGCCTTAGTGTATTTTAACGATTTTGACATTTTTATGCCTCAGGCCTCAGTGTTTCATCATGAGATCTTTAACCGGTCTCGGATGGAGGTGAGTCACCTTGAGTTAGAGCTTAAGGAGCAGGTCTGACAAAATGACATATAAAAAGTCTTTGTGAGCAAAAAGATGAGGTCCTCAAGGACCACTCCGTCCTCCAAGCCAAGCTGGAAAAAGCTCAAAAAGAGTCCTCGAAGGTGAAATGAAACATTCCTTTCTAGTTGAAAATGTAAGAGTGTTTGAGATTAATAACAAGAGGTTACGTGCAACTTCTAATGCTGCAACCTCGCAGGTCCAAGAGAAGATAGACCTTATCGACCAACTTAGGGCTGAGATGGACGAGGTCAAAGCCTCAACCGAGGAGTTAAGGAGAAAAATGGATCTTCTGTCCTTGGAGCGTGACGCCACCAAAGAGGATTTGGCATCGACCAAAGATCAGCTCTAGGTGATGAGGGAAAAAGCTGACAAATGGTCTCAGCTGAATGAGGAGATCTAGGCGTAATTTGACTCGGCCGTTACAAAAAGGGACACTCTTAGCTAAGAATACACTTCATTAAAGTCCAAGTTGGAGGCAGTTTCGAACGAGGCCTCCGAAGTTCAGTACATGCTGGCCCAGTACAATAACAATGTGGACGTAGCCGAGGCCCGTATAATAATGAAGGCTGAGTACATGAAGTGGATGTCTCAGAGAGACACCCTTGAGGAGATTCATGCCCTGGGGATTGACCTAGCGGCCGAGATGGAAGAGGCTTGAAGTTGAGGCCAAATACAGATACTAGCCCGATGGTTCGGGCAACTAGTCAGGCTCCAACGAAGACTATGTGAGAAATGCCTTTTTTGTTTTCCCTTGTATTTTGTATTTTGGGCTATTTTTATAGTAACTTTGTAAATACCTATTGGTACATATGTATATAAAAACCTTTCATCGATTATGCATTGTGTCATTTACTTTTCTGTATTTGCTTGTGTCTAAAACTTATAATATGCATCGATGCCTTAACGTAGAATTTGAGATCATTTAAATTGTTCTTTCCCCTAAGAACGGATGAGTCCTAGATTAAGTAATAACTCTAAATTGCTTTGGCTTCGGATGACCCGATAAAAAATGAAGTCTTCGTTAAAACTTTTGAGCGTTTTAGCCGGACGCAATCATTCTTGTTGAAGATGGCTCTTTTCATGGCCGTAATCCAAGACCGAGTATCTCGATCGGGTCTAAAGTAGTTTTTTTTTTGTTATTAAAAATATGTAAGGACCTTACTTTTCAAGTATAGACTCAGATGTCTCCGAGCCATTTAAGTTGGTCGTGGCCTTTTCGTTGGGGCCCTGACTAGTAGGCTCGGTGCCTCCGAGATTTAGTAACCCGAATTTTTCTATCTTATCATTGGGTAGCAGTTTTCGGTTTGGGGAGGCCCATATTCTTAAGGGTTTCGAACTCAATATTTGTTCTAGGTAACTTTTGACGATAATATTGCTTATGCAAATGTGAACCAATGAAGCATAGAAGGCAAATTTCTTTTATTACTTTGAATGTCATGTAAATAGTTGATAGTACAAAAACTATCTGCCATGGATAGAATGAGCTATATGGGCACGGTTTGTTTGACCGTTTGACCCTTATAATTAATCATAATATTCAAGCCTTGGATTTTAATATCGAATAAGAATGCCTTCTACATTCCCGAACTCAGGATTTTGACTTAGGGTGTGATGGCCCTCGAGTATCCGAGACTGAATTTTTAAGGCTCGAATACTATTGATCTGATACAGATGATCCGTTGTCCCTGATCTTAGACCAATCTTCAAAACTAGGGTAGCACCTTTACTGTTGCCTCGTTAAGAACCTTGACGTAAAATCTACTTCAGGAAAAAATTGGTCCAAGGGAAAAGGAGTGTAACGCGTGATCTTAGGCCTAATCCTTAGATTTGACTTTGAATGAGTACTTGCACAGGTTAGTTCAAAGTGTAAGAACCCACAAAGAAAATTGTGTTCATACCTAAGCAGTAGTATCACTTTAAGAGTGCCATATTCCAATTGTTGGGTAGTTGTATCCTATTTCCGAATATGAGCTGGTACGAGCCTTTCCCAGTTATATGGTGACTCTGTACGGTCCTTCCCAGTTCAGTCCTAGTTTTTCGTCATTTGGGTTCTTGGTATGTAGTGTAACTCTCCTCAATACCAAATCACCAGCTTGGAAGTGTCGAAGGTTTGCCTTTCGGTAGTAATATCTCCCTATGGATTGATTTTGGGCCGCTAATCGGACTAGGGCAGCTTCTCGCCTTTCGTCTACTAAATCTAAACTCGTGGCCATGGCCTCTCATTCGACGTATCTGTAGCGTATTGGAACCTTAGGCTCGATTCTCCTACCTCTAACAGAATCAGATCTTCTGCGTCGTAGACTAGAGAGAATGATATTTCACCGGTACTTGACTTCGAAGTCATTCGATATGCCCATAAGACCTCGAGCAAAATTTCTTTCCATTTTCCTTTTGAGTAGGTCAATCTCTTCTTCAGGTTCTGGAGTATAGTTTTGTTTATTAATTCTACTTGAACTTTCTCACATGGGTGGTAGGGCGTCGATAAAATCTTTTTGATTTTGTGATCTTCAAAAAATGTTATAATCTTCCAGCTGATAAACTGCCTCCCGTTATTGCACTTGATCTCGGCTGGTATGTCGAACTAGCATATTATATAATCCAAGATGAAGTTAATGACCTCCTTTTCCATAATTTTTTCAAATTCATGTGCTTCAACCTACTTGAGAAGTAATAGGTCATAAGTAAGATGTACTGGGTTTTGCTAGGTGCCTATGCCAAGGGACCGACAATGTCCATTACCCATTTCATGAACGGACCAGGGTAAAGGACCGGGTGAAGCATCTCCCCCGATTGGTAGATCATCAGGGCGTGCGTCAGGCATTCGTTACACTTTTAAATGAATCCTTTTTGCATTGTTTTCCATCTCGTTCCAGTAATAACCATCTCTAGTCAATTTTTAAACTAAGGACTCTACTCCCGAATGGTTTCCACAAGTACCATCATATACTTTCCTCATCAAGTATTCGGTCTCCCCAGGACCTTGCTAACGATACGAAAAACGATCTTCGATATAATTTTTCACCAACCAAACTAAACCTATTAGCCTTAGTACATAGGGCCCTCGATTCTTTGGGATCCGATGGAAATTTCCCTTTCTGAAGGTAATCTATGTATTTGTTTCTCCAATCCCAAGTTAAGCTTGTTGAGTTTACCTTAGCATGAAGTTAATCAATTGCACTACCGCTCCGGAATTGAATTCATCGAATTCGACTGAAGACCCTAGATTAGCCAATGCATTGTCCTCGTTATTTTGATCTCGGGGTACATAATGTAGTGTTCATTCCTTTAACAGGTGTAATGTCACTAGCAACTTATCCAAGTATTTCCGCATTCGATCCTCTTTTACTTCAAATGTCCTCTTGACTGGGTTAATGACGATGAGGGAGTTGCACTTGGCTTCGATCACCTTAGCCCCTAGGCTCTTAGCTAGTTCTAGACCTGCAATCACAGCCTCATATCCGACTTTGTTGTTAGTCAATTTCACAGTTCTAATAGATTGTCTTATTACGTTACATACTGCTGGTTTTGTACGATTCCCAACCCATACCCTTTCGCATTAGAAGCACCGTCCGTGAATAGGGTCCAAACCCTTGAGCTAGTCTCTCACGCGAGCAGTAATTCTTTCTCGACCAGGGGATCAAGGCCGGCATAAAGTTGGCCATGAATTCTGGAAAAATTTGAGTTTTTATAGCAATTCGGGGTTATACTCGATATCGTACCACTAACCTCTATAGCCCATCCGTCCAGTCGACCTAAGAGCTCAGGTCTATGCATAACCTTCCTTAGCGGGTACGAGGTCACGAAGCATATAGATTGAGATTGAAAATATGGTTTTAGTTTCCTTGATTCGCATAATAAAGAGAGCGCTAATTTTTCTATGTGTGGATGCCTCATTTCGGCATCGCCTAGGGTTCTACCAACATAATAAATAGGAAACTGCGTACCTTCTTCTTCCTGTACCAGGACACCACTTAGCGTTACCTCGGAGACTACCAAGTAGAGGTATAGCTGCTCGGTCACCTTCGAGATATGTATAAAATGAGGGATTGATAGGTATCATTTGAGTTCTTCTAAAGCATGCTGTCATTTCGGGGTCCAAGAGAAGTCGTTCTTATTACAGCCCATGTTTTCATACGTGAAAGTACGCCATAAGTAAATTGATGAAAGCTTGGAAATGAGATGTTATGTGATGACCCAAAGGGTCATCTCCGTATTTCTCCCTTTTTTCGCGCTTCCGAGGACTTGGAAACCTTGCTTTTAGTTGCCTCAATTTGCGTGCGAAGTTCGGGCGCGAAGCCGGAAGATTTTTATGTTAAAATATGTGAATTCTGTGAAAAAAATTAAAGAATTTTGAGATTAATATTGATATAGTTGACTTTGGTCAACATTTTGGGTAAACGGACCCAGATCCGTTATTTGACGGTCCCGGAGGGTTCGTAAAAAAATATGGGACTCGGGCATCTGCTCGAAGTCGAAATTCGAGGTCCAGAACCCGAGTAAAAGATTTTTTCTATTAAATTATTTTCTGTAATTATTAAGGAAAAATGAAAATGAAAATGAGTTAGAAAATATAGGTATCGGGCTCGTATTTTTGTTCCGACGCCCGGTACAGGTCTTAAATATGCGTCAACCGCTTTCTATGAAATTTGGTCTAAATCGGACGTCGTTTGACGTGTTTCAGACCTAAATATCTAAAATTGGAAGTTTATGAACTTGAAATGAAAAATGATGATTTTGAGGTTTGATTCTTTGATTTTAATGTTACTTTGGCGATTTGATCGCTCCAATAAGTTCATAGGATGTGTTTGAGTTAGTGTGTGTGTTTGGTTGGGAGCCCTGAGGGCTCGGGAGTGATTCAGAAGTGGTTCGGGGTAGTTTTGCACTTAAAAACTTAGCAGATTTTCTGCAATTTTTGCACAGGTCCGTTGTTCTACGCGAACGCGACCTTGTCCCACATTCGCGATGCCTTGTGCCCCAGCCTTCTTCGCGTTCGTGGAAGCCCATCGCGTTCGCACTATTTTGTCAGCCCCTTCTTCGCGTTCGCGTGGCTTAAACGGGTTCGCATAGTACTGGTGACCCCTCTTCAATGCATTCGCATACCTCCCCTTGTGAACGCGTAGACCAACCTGGACCCCCCAATTTTCCTTCTTTGCGTTTGCATCACGCCCTCGCGGACGCGATGCACCCCAGTTCCCCTTCATCGCGAATGCGACTAGTGTATCGCGAACGTGTAGAACAAATGCCTCCAGTGATTTTTGTTAAAAGCAGAACCTTCATTATGGGATTCCTTCATTATTTCCACACGGACTCTCCTCTTTCACACTCCATAGACGAATTTCAAGCTTTCCTTTCTCCATAGCTCTTTGGGTAAGTGATCTTAACTTCATTCCCTCATAATTTCTTCATCTAATCACTAAATTCCTAGCCCTAAATCATGAATTCAAGGTAGAAAATGGGGGGTTTTGGGTAGAACTAGGGCTTTGGGAATTTTGGGTGATTCAACCTCAATTTGGGGTCGAATCTTGAAACAAATTGCATATTTGAACTCGTGGGGTTATGGGTGATTGGGTTTTGGTCCGAGCCTCGTGTTTGGACCATGTGGGCCCGGTGTCGGATTTTTGCTATTTTGGAAGAATGATGGGAATTTCATTTATAGGCTATGGGATTATGTTTTTGAGCTCTTATTGATAATATTGAACTAAATTTTGCCTAGATATCATTGTTTCGGAGTTGGATTCTAAAGGAAGGCGGTTTTAGAGCCTTGATTGCTATTTTCGGACCGAGTTAAGTGTTTGTTCTAACTTTGGCTTGAGAGAATAGGATTAGGATATTATTTGTTACTTGCTATGTGAAGTCGGTGTATAGGCATGATGACGGTTATCTATGCACCTGAGTCTAGCATGACAGTGAGTCTAATTTGTGATTGATTCGGATTTCGTGATGCACCTTCTTGATTAATTGATAAGCTTAATATAACGTGAATAGCTGAGGAAGGTCTGTGATTGGTTTGTCATTTGGAGCATTGCCTCGTACTAGAAATTGATACTCGAGAAATAAGTAATTAAGAGAGGAAGTGTTGTGATTATTCCCTTGCCGGGATTAAAGTATTTATTGTATCCTCCCTTGCCGGGACGTGTAGTTATTGGGTATTTCCTTGCCGTGATGTTTTGTTGAATTTAGTTGTTGATATTTCTCCGTTGACGGGATCTAATTGGATGGTTTAATTTCCTCCGTGGATTTCTTCCACTATTTATTACTTCTTTGCCTCTTTTGTTGTTGCTGTTGAGTGAGGAATTATATCGGAAGGGTCGGGTTGCACGCCGCAACACTAACAAATATAAAATCGGAAGGGTCAGGTTGCACGCTGCAGCACTAACCAATATATAATCGGAGGGTCGGGTTGCACGCCGCAACGGTATTGATTGTTGAGGATCGGGTTGCACGCCGCAACAGAGATATCTGTTGAGGATCGAGTTGCGCGCCGCAACGGAGTATGGATCAAGTATATTGTTTTTGTATATAGGGCTTTCTTGTGTTTTCCTTATCAGTTGTTATTGTACGATTTCATTTCTTACCCGATGGTTTCTATATTTAAACTGTCGTACCCCACAACATGTTCCCCTTCTTCTTAGTTGTCTAAATTCGTGTATTTCCTATTATTGCACGTACATCTGTACAGGTTAATTGTGATAGGTCCTATCTAGCCTCGTCACTACTTCGCCGGGGTTAGGCTAGGCACTTACCAGTATATGGGGTCGGTTGTGCTGATTCTACACTCTGCGCTCTTCTGCGCAGATGCAGGATTTGGACCACAGTAGCAGCAGTGGTACGGGTGTTAGCATTCAGATCCGCGAGACACTGAGGTAGCTTGCAGGCGTTCGCAGGCCTGGCGTCTTCTCTAGCCTTACTTTATTCTGTTGTCCCATGTGTTCGATACAAACAGTTATATGTATTTCTTTCAGACCCTTGTTTCAGTATTCTATAGTAGTCTGTGAGTAGTGACACCAGATACTGGGTAGGAGTGTAATTTGGAGTTTCGTATTTTAGTTTTCAATTATTTAAACATTTTTAAAGTCTTCCGCTTTATTTTAATGTTTCCATTACTATATTGTTTAAACAAAATCGGTGATGTGTTTCTAAATGTTCGGCTTGCCTAGCTCCGATAGAAGGCTCCATCGCGACTCCCGATGGTGGGAAATCCGGGTCGTGACAAGTTGGTATCAGAGCTCTAGGTTACATAGGTCTCTCTACTCATGGACAAACTTGGTAGATTCTGTGGGATCGGTACGGAGACGTCTGTATTTATCCCCTAGAGGTTACAGAGTTAGGAAAAATCTCACTTTATTCTTTCTTGTCGTGCGGTTTTGTTTCTCAAACACCGGTTGAACTTCTACTCTGTTCTTTCGCAGATGGAGAGAACACGTGCTTCTTCATCTACCACACCACAGTCTGAGACCCCAGCAACGGCCCCAGTGGCGGAGCCTCAGGTCGTTTTTGAGGAGGAGGTTCCCGTCCCAGCAGTTCCGGTGGGCCCAGCTCAGGTCATAGAGGGATTCATTGCCATCTCAGTTCTTCAGGACACTCTAGTCCGATTGGTAGGCTTCACGGAGAGTGTCATTTGAGCAGGTCTGCTTCCAGGAGTTCAGCTAGCGGTGGAAGATCATTCGGGTACAGAGGTTCAGGCCGGGAGTGAGGTCACTTTTCAGGAGGCGGCCAATATGGGCCGTAGAGTTGAGGTGGTCCTGCCACAACGAGGCAGTCATAGGTCGGATAAGAGGCCCGTCATGCAGGCATATTTAGTGGTACCTCATCTGGAGGTAGAGATGCTTATGGTAGAGTCCATCCTCCTAAGCCCTTTCAGTCAGCTCCCCATGTCACTCGTGGTTGTTCAGGTGGTCATTCAGGTCGACAGGGTCAGTCTAAGTTTCATCAGCTGCAGCGTTCATGTAGGTGTTATGAGTGTGGTGAGTATGGTCATAACAGGAGGCTTTGCCCGAGATTGAGGGGTGCTCAGCCGCAGCAGACGAGGTCTTGCCATGCTTGTGGTGATCCGAGGCACATTGTCAAATATTTCCCTCGAGTTTATGGTAGCTTCCAGCATCAGAGTTCTCGTGTTATGATTCAGGCACCGGGGGTTCCACAGCCTGCCCAGCCAGCTAGGGGCGGTGGCAGAGGTGTTAGAGGTGGAGGTAGAGGTCTTAGAGGTGGAGTTCAGGTCGCCAGAGGTAGGGGCCAGCCAGCA
>MU700868.1:51857-69432 GCA_026770625.1 Nicotiana glauca | reverse complement strand
TTATGGGTGATTGGGTTTTGGTCCGAGCCTCGTGTTTGGACCATGTGGGCCCGGTGTCGGATTTTTGCTATTTTGGAAGAATGATGGGTATTTCATTTCTAGGCTATGGGATTATATTTTTGAGCTCTTATTGATACTAGTGAACTAAATTGTGCCTAGATATCATTGTTTCGGAGTTGGATTCTAAAGGAAAGGCAGTTTTAGAGCCTTGATTGCTATTTTTGGAGCGAGATAAGTGTTTGTTCTAACTTTGGTTTGAGGGAATAGGATTAGGATATTATTTGTTACTTGCTATGTGAAGTCGGTGTATAGGCATGGTGACGGTTATCTATGCACCTGAGTCTAGCATGACCGTGAGTCTTATTTGTGATTGATTCGGATTTCATGATGCATCTTCTTGATTAATTGATAAGCTTAATATAACGTGAATAGCTGAGGAAGGTTTGTGATTGGTTTGTCATTTGGAGCATTGGCTTTGACTAGAAATTGATACTCGAGAAATAAGTAATTAAGAGAGGAAGTGTTATGATTATTCCCTTGCCGGGATTAAAGTATTTATTGTATCCTCTCTTGTCGGGACGTGTAGTTATTGGGTATTTCCTTGCCGTGATGTTTTGTTGAATTTAGTTGTTGATATTGCTCCCTTGACGGGATCTAATTGGATGGGTTAATTCCCTTGCGTGGATTTCTTCCACTATTTATTACTTCCTTGCCTCTTTTGTTGTTGCTGTTCAGTGAGGAATTATATCGGAAGGGTCGGGTTGCACGCCACAGCACTAACAAATATAAAATCGGAAGGGTCGAGTTGCACTCCGTAGCACTAACCAATATATAATCGGAGGGTCGGGTTTCACGCCGCAACAGTATTGATTGTTGAGGATCGGGTTGCACGCCGCAACAGAGATATCTGTTGAGGATCGGGT
The DNA here is from genome assembly GCA_026770625.1 of Nicotiana glauca. NCBI lineage: Eukaryota > Viridiplantae > Streptophyta > Magnoliopsida > Solanales > Solanaceae > Nicotiana > Nicotiana glauca. The sequence goes on along the minus strand of MU700868.1, from coordinate 68,509 downwards.
TGCACGCCGCAACGGAGTATGGATCAAGTATATTGTTTTTGTATGTAGGGCTTTCCTGTGTTTTCCTTATCAGTTGTTATTGTAGGATTTCATTTCTTACCCGATGGTTTCTATATTTAAACTGTCGTACCCCACAGCATGTTCCCCCCCTCTTAGTTGTCGAAATTTGTGTATTTTCTGTTATTGCACGTATATCTGTACAGGTTAATTGTGATAGGTCCTGTCTAGCCTCGTCACTACTTCGCCGGGGTTAGGCCAGGCACTTACCAGCACATGGGGTCGGTTGTGCTGATTCTACACTCTGCGCTCTTCTGCGCAGATACAGGATTCAGACCGCCGTAGCAGCAGTGGTGCGGTTGTTAGCATTCAGATCCACGAGACACCGAGGTAGCTTGCAGGTGTCCGCAGGCCCGACGTCTTCTCTATCCTTACTTTATTCTGTTGTCCCATGTGTTCGAGACAAATGGTGATATGTATTTCTTTCAGACCCTTATTTCAGTATTCTATAGTAGTCTGTGAGTAGTGACACCATATACTGGGTAGGAGTGTAATTTGGAGTATCGTATTTCAGTTTTCAGTTATTTAAACATTTTTAACGTCTTCCGCTTTATTTTAATGTTTCCGTTACTATATTGTTTAAACGAAATCGGTGATGTGTTTCTAAATGTTCGGCTTGCCTAGCTCCGACAGTAGGCGCCATCACGACTCCCGATGGTAGGAAATCCGGGTCGTGACATGTTACATCCTGCATTTTCGTACGATAATGTTTCATCGTAAGTTAATCGACGTACGTTCGGGAATGAGATTATTTTGAGATTATAAGTATTGTGCTATTTCAAACAAACGGTAAGTAAATTTGTGAAGGTAAAAGGGTAAGCGAATCGAAGAAAGTGAGTTTCGTCAAAGTTTGTCAATTTGGAATAAAATACGGTCCGAGCTATAATAGCTGATATTTATGGACTAGTGCAATACAAGGTACCACATGACCATGATAGTGATGTATGTATAAGGAATATTAAAAGTGTATAGTATTTTAAGTAATTTGAGATAATTCTTGACTATGTGGGTAATTAGTTAATTATTAGATAAGTGGGAAATTAACAAGTGTATCAAGAGATTAATGGATAATCCATCATAATCTTGGATAAGTTTAAAATAGGGCAGTGTGGAAGCAAAATATATCAAATTAATGACTCTTAATGTTATATGATAAGGTGGAAAAATTGGAGAGTTAGGTGGCTAAGTCATCCTAAGTGGGTCTCACACCCACCAAAATTTAAAAAGCCTCTCTAAATCACTTAAAGAGGTGTTGAATCTCTACAATACGAGGAAGGGAGTCTTCAGCAAGTCCATACAAGAAAATGTATAAAAGTAATGTGAGTAATTCAAATATGAATCTGCATATATCACTTAAGCACGTAAGATCTTCAACAATTCAAAGCAACGTGAGCTTTTGTAATTATTAGGGAGTACGGTGCAATCCTTCTCAAGAATATCATACGAATTATTTTCTACTTTGATCAGTCGTTACGTGTTGTCGCAATTGATGTGTGTTAGATGGATTGTCAAGAGAATCAACTCAGGTATGTTAAGGTTATTCCTTCTTTCCATTCGCATGATCCATATGATAAAAACCAAACGAGCAAATGCACAACTTCCATAAACAACTTTATTCATAGAAATGATAGAGATGCATATGTTCTTGATTCATCATGTGTCCTATTATTCTATCATCTGTTCATGGGTCTCAGAAAAAACGTAAGCTGATAAAGTTTACTTTATGGCATTAATCAACGGCATAATGGTCTTATGACGTTCCGAGAGATTTTATTGACGTGCTTCTCATGCATTACATTCATTTATACATGTACATTGACCCATGATCGGATGGCATTATATACACGTATATATGTGTATTATATGTATATGAGAAAAGGTTACAATGTTATATACATACCACCATCTAATCAGCTGATATACGTTGATGATTTATACATAGTGGCCGATATGATATGATGGGATGCCCTTAGAGGCTTGATGATGTTATGAACGTATATACCCATGCATGGTATGAAATTTATACGCATATACATGACATTATAATATTAAATAATTCACAGAGCTATTTAAATATACATGTTGAGTCTTTTACTCCATGTTTCTCTCATGTCTATTGTTTACTGATTTTCATTCCCTACATACGTTGATACCCAATTTTGCCCTCATATTTTTTAAAATATATTATACTTTCAAAATAGCATTATTGCATCATTACTTAGTTTACAAACCTATACAAGCATTTTTCATAGTTTTCCATAATTTTTAGAACTTTAAATAATTTTTTTCGCATCTAAATTATATAAATATTTAGTAATTATCCCTTTAAATTATTTTGTGATGACTTAGTAACCTAAAATTTATTATTTTTCACCTATAATATATGTTTCAAATATTTTATTTCTTTTCATATAATTAAATTAGCATTTTTAAGCTATTTATCTAATTTTGCAATGATTGCCTATATTCATACATAAAGGCTCTTCATTTTATATTATTTGTGTCAAAATAAAATTTTTATAATATAACATTATTATTTTGAGTATTTTAGCATATAAATAATATTTTATTTTATTTATTAAATATTTTTATAAAGTATTTTGATAAATTTTGGGGTATTTAAATAATAACCCAAATTCTACCTATTTTCGGACACAAATTAACCCAACACTTTAGCCCAATCCACCCCAGCCCAAAGCCAAATGGTACCCATTCCAAACAATCTGCCCCATTCCCTTGATCAACGACCCATAAATAACCTACCCTTGTAATTACCCCTTCACACAAAACCCTAACCCATTTGCCTTTAACCTGCCACCCTCAAATACTCTCCACTCTCTTCTCCTACGAACCTTAGCTACTGCATCTCAATCTCTTTGAATCCAGCCCTAAGATGGAATTAATTTCTGATTCCCTTACCTTATTGGTCTCCTCTCGCTACTGGTTGTTTGTGGTGTTACCTAGGTGCTTGCCTAGACATGGCAAGCAATATTCTGAGCGTTATTTTATCTATATACGTTCAATACTACACTATGTGAGTCCGATTTTATTTAGATTCTGTTGATTTACGCTTTCCCTAAAAAACTAGGGTTTGAGATTTCCCATTATCCTTTACTGATTCTTGATTGCATGTGATATTCTTTCCTTTTTTGTGTTTAACTGATGAGTTTTCCTTATTTTTCTGTTTAACCTACTGTACTTCCTTATTTTATGTGTTAATTGCCATAAAACCGATTCTAATTGATTCTCGCATGCTATATTTTCCTTATTCTGTGTTTAATCTACCATATTTTCTTATTTTTATGTTGAATCTGCTACTCTATAAACCCATCCCCTAAATCCCCTTCAACCGACTTTTGAATTGCCTAATTACTACTATTATTCTCACTACTCTCTTCTCTCGCTCACTCACCCACTGTTACACTCGAGCACTCTCTAAAAAGCATTGAATTCTGGGCTGGCTGAAAGCCAAGGCCATTGAATGACCTCCTCTGGTGCAAGCACTGCTCGGAGCCCATTCTCGAGGCTTTTGTGAACTCTCAAGCATCGAAGACCTGGGTTTTTGCTATTACGCTCTTTACTCTTTTGGTTCTGCTACTGGTTATGTTTTAAACCTTTGCAATGTTCAATTTCCTTCTTTCTTCTTGCATACCTATAAGTGTTTCAATTACTCGAGTATGATTAACTATGATTGTGAGCGCGTGATTTTTGCCTCCCTTGAATTATTCCTATAGACTTCTTAGAATTAGGAATTTTCTTTTATTATTTGATTTTTTAGGATTTAATTGCGTATTTTTATTTTGTGTGCATGATAGTTCATAAAAAAAAAATACAAAAATAACATACTTGCATTTAGGACCCAATTTTATATTTTTTAAATTTCACTGGTTAATTAACATTACAAGAAATGGAAGAAAATAACAAAAATAATCCTCTTTGCATTTTACTTTTATTTTCGATTTTTTCCTTAGTTTTCTTTTAAATTAGGGTTTAATTAATTTTTGAAAATTAATTAGTTTAATTCTAGAGTTAAATCAAGTCTTTGCTATTTTTAATTTTGTATTTAACAAAATCAAAAAAAAGGAAGAGAAAATGAAGAAAATTAAAAGGAAATGAAAGTCTTAATAAAAACCCAAGTTTTGGGCCATTTTAATAGCAACCCAAATCAGAACCCCTTCCCAAATCCCAAACCCGTCCAACCCAGCCCAAGCCCAAACGTCACCCGGTCCAACCCCAGATCGAACCAAAACGACGTCGTTTGGGGCATTTTAATCCTGACCGTCTAGGTTCTTTGATCGAATGGTCAGGAACTCAGGGTTGGTAGATATATTATTGTCCAAATGACACCACCCCCCAGATCCCCCCTACCTCACCATCTCTCAGAACTCTCTAACCTCCGGTTAACGCCGCCGTCCCTCCGATGTCCGCCGCCGGCCAAAAATTACCTCCTTCGGCGGCGATTCTCCGATGACTCCCAACTTTACACCATGGATTCCTCTTCACCTCCCCATTCCATATCCACCTTCCGTTTTCTTCAAAACCCACCCCAGCTCGTCGAATAATCGAATCAGTAGTCGCCGCCTCCGCCGTGTACGGCACCGCCGCCTCCAAACCTCACCAAATTAACACCATATGGCCTCCTTACTCTCCTCTTTACGAATTCACAGACCATAGCCTTCGAATTATCCCCGAAGTTCTCGAATTTTAAATCAAAGAAGGGCAGAACCCTAGAATGTCGGATTTGTTTGAATTCTCCCCAATTTCTTGAGTCCAGAGTTTGACTTGAGTCACGAAACAATATTTTCGTTTGTTCTTGGTGAAGAACAAATATTTAACATCATTCCGAGGCTCGAATCGGAGTCTAACTTTGTTCAACCTTGCATAGGTAAGTTTTTCTTTTCTTTATTGTTTGAATTCTCTATTATTAAAATTAGTCTAAGCATAGTTTTTTTTAATCCATTCATGCATGTTTTTTTATTATTTTATTTTCTTGTAATAATCAATGTTCTAGGTTTTTTCTTAGTTTAGTTAGTTTAAATTTTTGATTTCTTCTCTGCTCATATTAAGTCAGTTCAAGTTCATGATTTAGTGTTGTTGATTAATTTTTACCTCTTAGATTCCTGTTTAATAGATAATTGCCACTGGTAGCTTTTAATTCTAACTTTTAGTAGTTAATTCAAGATTAAAAATAGGTTAGTTTAATTTTGTTAATTGAAGAACTGTTTGAGTATTGCTGAACATGCCCTTAATGATTAACCCTAGTTATGTTGACCAAGTGTGAAAGAGTTTGTTTTAGTTAACCTAGGTTAGTAATTTCAGAACTAAGTTAGGGGTAGTATAGGCATTCTACATTGAAAGAATCTTGCAGTAACTGAATTGGAACCTCCTAGAACCTTCTAGATTGGGGTTTTAATTTAAAATTCAGGAACTTGGTAGTATAACTTGACCAACAAGGCATGAATTCAAGGAATTTTAAGCTAAAAATTGAAATCAAAAGAGGGGGCAAGGGTGCAAAAGAAAATCTGAAAAGGTGCCCTAGTATTTGCCTATAAAAGGCAGCCCACCTTGCCTTGCAATAGAAGTTTTTGGGGGAGAAGTTTTAGAGGGACATAGATCTAAAATTCAAAATTCAAAGTTAGAAAGCCATAGAATTTAAAAATTGGAAATTCCAGTCCAAAAAAGCAACAAAAAAAATCTAAAATTTGAAAGTTTGAGAGGGAAATTGAAAATCAACAAAAGTTCTGCAAAAATTTGAGAGTTTTGAGCATTTAGAGTTTTAGATCTTAGGTTTCTAAGCCTTGAAGATCCTGAAAATTTCAGTAGTTGAAGTTTAGAGGTCCTTGAGGTTATTTCAGGCTCAATTTGGGGTCATTCAAGCTGATTTTAGGCTATTTACTGGTGTTATTTCATTGAAATCATTTCCTGGTTTATTTGACACCATTTCCTGGGCTTTAAAGCGGATTTACTGCTTCTGTTTGTTGCTGTTTTAGCTGATCTTCAATTCCCCTTAATCCACTCTGATGTAGCTCTCAAGTTTTGAAAATGAAATGAAGTGCTGTATGATTTCTCTGTTGATTTTCATTATTGTATTTTCAGTAGTTTCAGGACTTCATTAGATTTTCATTTGTAATTAATTGTGGACTGTGGACTGGACATATTTTCTATTTGTTTGCTTCCGTTTGAATAATTTAGATACGATTTATAAGCTGATGTTAGCTCAAATGTAGGAATGGTTTGGGGCTTATCAATGCTTGCCCCTGTATTTGTGTGTGATTTTTACTTCAAATGATCATAATCAGATTTTCAAATTTTAGTTTAAAGTTCCGCGTGATTCAGGTGTTAAATCATAAAGAAACTGGTGACTTGTGCTAGCTTTTTTACTTCTGCGATTCAGTAAATGTTGACAATTCGTTGTTTTAGTTTTAAAATCCTGTCACCTAGTCTCTAGAGTTTTAAAGGTATGTAAAAACATTAAAAAAAATATCCAGTTGTTCATGTTTTAATTTTAAACCTGTTAATTAGAATAGTTTTGTCCATTTACTTTCCATTAAAAGCCAAGAGAGTGAGATTATAAGCTAAATAACCATTTAATTGATGCTAGATTTTCTAAAATAGGTAATCAGGTCCTTGATTTTTCATTCACATGTTAATGCTGATTTTGCCTCTGCTTTTGTTCATGTTACTTGGACCATGAAAACTGGGCCTAACGCTGGGCCCAGTTACTTAATGAGAAGTCCAAGTATTATTAACCTATAGACCAGTACATTTTGCGGTCTGTTAAGGGCTCCTTCAAGTTGGGCTTGTACTGAAGCCCAATCGTTTGACAGCTTTTATAAGCTGAATGCATTTCCATTCTTTTGGGCTGGTTATGAAGCCCAATAGGTTGAAGGCCTGAATTCATGCTTTAAAATCGTTATCCCGATTCGTAATACAATTTTGGGCCTTCAAAGTTAAGTCGCAAATTTGAATTAAGGGGTTTTAAATAATGGAGATCCCCTTGTTTAAGTTTGGACTTGATCTTGAGGCCCGAACTTCCTCAAATGCCTTAACTAATAATTGATTCATAACACTAATTAATTAGGTTTTTAGAGACATCCCTTAATAGAAAATTTTATTTCATCTTTAGGATATCTTTTAAAAAATTAAATCGAGGTGCGCCGCGCCAAACAAAATTCACAAACTGTGGGACATGCCATTTAGCGAATTTTCATGGCCTTCCGCAAAGTTAATAACGCGTTAGTCGCTTTAGGCTCGTTCTTTAATAATTTTTACCTTCCTAAATTCGGTTGTGCATTTCATGTGACCCAAATTCAAATCCCAAAATGTTGAATAAAATGTGTCGCGGATTCGGGTGCATTTCATGTGACGTGATCCAAAAACACATTTTAAACGACATTTAACTTTCTTTAAAAAGCACTTAAAAGCGATTAAATAATTTTCAAATTGAACTATAGGATGAACATGTTTTAAAATCAGATATTCGATTATTTATAATAGTTTAAGCGACCGTGCTATAACTACGGGATCCGGGGGTGCCTAATACCTTCCCCCGGGTCAACAGAATTCCTTAGTCAGAATTTTTGGTTCGCAGACTTCATTTGGAAAGTCAAAATTTTCTCGATTTGGGATTCAAGATAAACTGTTGACTTGGGAAAACAAAAGCCAAACCTATCCCAAGTGGCGACTCTGATTAAATAAATAATCTCATTTCGAATAATGTCATTTTAATTGAAAAAATTCCCTTATACATTATTCTTCGGGGTTGGTGTGTGAAAAAAAAGAGCTGTGATAGCTCTGGTGACTCTGCTGGGGAATGGAACCCAGAACTACGGTTCAGGGTTCAATAATTCGAGCTTAGAATAATTGTTATATTTGGCTTTATCTGATTTTCCTACATGTTTCATGCTAAATGTGCTAAATGCTTTACCACTTTGATATTTGGTAAATTGTATATATAAACTGCTACGAAACCCTTCCTCTCTCTGAGTCTTCTACATCATGGAGAAGGGTGCACTTCGTGTGACTTCTCTTCCCTTTAGAGTCTTATCCTATTTAGAATGAGGTTCAGAAAAGTTGCTAAGCCGGCGGAGCTTCTTTATCCTCGGTATGCTGCCCCCTTCGGCCCGAGTTGTTCGCTCGGGTAAGCCAGATTTAGAACAATAAACCCAGGTTTTAAACCTAGTATAATAAAGCCTCATACCAGATCCCTAGTAGGAATGTTTGTTTGCATCATGTGCATTTGACTTAGGGGACTCAACACAGGGGTTGGGTCCGTCTAGGACAAGTGCCCTGAAATGAAAAGACCATCCTGATGCATCTTACGTGCTACTTATGCATTTATTTACTCGACTTTGCATGTTGATCGGCTTGTACATAATGGGATAGAATTGGAAGGAAAATAGTAGTGTTAGGGTTAAGTGAGGGCAGTCACCTGTTTTGAAAAACCAATATCCAAATAGTACTAAAACACTGCCGGATTTTTGAGAAAAAGAGAAAGAAATAAAAAAGAAAAAAAGAAAAAAAAGAAAAAAAAAAGAGATTTTTGCTTTCAAAATAGTTGGTTTTATCAAATCTGTCCGAACTACGCCAGTTTGATTCTCATCGGATGTGAGATACGTAGGCAACCCTCATCGGGTCCAACTTCCCTTTTTGCAAAAATAGCGAAAAAACAACAAAAATTTTAATTTTCGTCACAAATAAGTCGGGTGACGCCATTCTTGTTTTAAAATAAGTTGAATGTCCCCAAAAGTGCGCCGGAAGGCTATTTTTACAAGAATAGCCACCCTGAATTATTTTTAACGATTAGCTGGCACAGCCTTAAAATCATCCTCCCCGAAGTGCTAAAAGGCTGTATTTGCAAAGTCGGGGTTTTGTTTTGAAATAAAAGTGTATGAAAACTTGAAAATTTCCAAAAAAAATTTCCTTACTTTTCGCATTTATTCTTCAAGAACTACGTTTGGTCTGATTCATGCGGGGTCATGATACGTTGGCAATCTCCATAAGATTCGACCGTAACCCTAAGAGAAAATAAAAAAAGGGAGGGAATAAAATAAAAGAAAAACAAGAGTGGAAAAGAAACATGAAAAGAGAGAAAATAAGAAAACCGAGAGAAAGAAACCATGACAAAGGCAAAGGCAAGAATGAAAGAAAAGAAAAATGGAGAGGAAAGAAAAATGAGAAAATAAGAGAAAAACCAGAAAAGCAAAGAAAAGGCAAGGAAAAGAAATAAAAAGATAAGAAATTGGAAAGGAAAAGTCGGGATGACGTATGAAACCGTTGCAAATATGTAGACACACATTTAACTGTATAGGTGCATCACACCCTAATGTGCGATTACCTATCTGTTACTTGTATCAAACTAACTGTTTGTTGCTGTCAAATTCCAGCTTAGGTTTATAGAAACGGTGGTTGGTTTTTGGTAAACTGGCATCACATCACTATTTTACCCGATCAAAAGGGAGCGTAGAAATGTCGTTTGAAATGACCTTGCCAGCAGTTCTCATCTCTGAAGACAGCCCCATCTTGGGGATCCCGGCCTCCGAGTCTGCAGCAGCCGAAGAAAATCGAATCTTACGTCTCCGGGTTATGGAGATATGGGATGCATGGACTAACGGAAGGGAGTCTCCAAGTGCTATCCTCGGCCTTCCTGAATTGTTCCCTAGATCTGAGGGTACTTCTAACATTCCCATCAGTCATCCGAATACCCCATTGGGACAACCCACCATATCCACTCATTTTGTAGGAACACCTTCTGAGGGTTCGCCCCCAGGTGTTCACATCAGGAGTATCCCCCAATATCTTTTCTGCTCATCCATGATCCGCCACAACACAACCTTCGCTGCCCAGGCCCGATTTTGATCCCTCGGCCTTCACTTTCCAAAATCCTAATTTTCAAGCGGAGCCTCCTCAATACCCTACACACACTTACTCTCAGCCACCCCCATTTGAGTTCACACCCGGACAAGATAAAATTCCTAAAGCTCCCAAACAGGATGAGATGGCAAAAAGGATGAGGAGCCCAGAATAGAGCCTAAAAAACATGCAAGGTTTAAATGGGCAGAAAAGTGTTTCCTATACTGATTTGTGCATGTTCCCTCACGTGCATCTGCCTATGGGATTCAAAACGCCGAAGTTTGAGAAATATGGTGGGCATGGCGATCCTATTGCTCACCTTAAAAAGTACTGCAATCAATTGCGTGGGGCTGGCGGAAAAGAGGAATTGCTAATGGCTTACTTTGGAGAAATCTTGGTAGGTATTGCCTCAGAATGGTATATGGGTCAAGACATCTCTTGATGGAACATCTGGGACGACCTCGCCAGGGATTTTGTGAGACAGTTCCAGTACAACATAGACATTGCGCCAGACCGGAACTCATTGACGAATTTGAAGAAGAAGTCCTCAGAAAGTTTTTGGGAGTATGCAATTAAGTGGCATGAGCAGGCATCGAGAGTAAAACCGCCAGTGGATGAAGTGGAAATGGTTACTGTATTTCTTCAAGCCCAGGAAGCTGATTATTTACAGAACGTGATGTCAGCTATGGGCAAACCATTCACGGAAGCGATTAAAATCAGTGAAATGGTGGAGAATGGTCCGAAAATAGGCAGAATCTTGAGTCAGTCAGCCATTAGAGCAACCTCCCAAGCCATTCAAGGTGGTTCTGGAAGAATGGCCAACGGTAAGAAGAAAGAAGAAACGACTATGGCAGCATCGGGTGCAAGAAGACACCGTGCTCCTAGACCCATGTTCTCCGAAAGAACCCCTCAACATTACTAACCTCACCACGACATGGCTTATGCTCCTCAACTGTATGCGGTCATGAACGCTCAACCCTTTGCCTGGCCGCAGCCACATGCCAATAGAAATCAAGCTCCAATCCCAAGAAATCAGCCTCCCCACCAAAACCACTATAATCCCCGCCCTCTACAGAATAACTTTCCTCCCCGTGAGCCACCCAGGAGGCAAACTTTTACTCCAATTAGTGAATCTTATGCTAATCTATTCCCAAAACTTGTCCAAATGGGTCTACTACAGCCGGTTCCTCAAACAAGGCATAACCCAACATCGCCTGCCTACAGAGCTGGTGTCAGATGTGCATATCATTCAGGGGCAGAAGGCCATGATACAAATGACTGTTGGACCCTGAAAAGAGCGGTGGAGAACTTAATAGAATAAGGAAAAATAGTGCTGAGGGATGAGGATGTCCCAAATATGACCAATAATCCACCGCCAGCCCACAATAATAGGCCCGTGATCGGAATGATATGTGAAGATAAAGAATTTGATCCAGCATTAAAAGCCATAATTGCTATCGCCGATGCGGAAAGAAAGCCAAAGGTTGCCCTGAAGCAAGATAAAGGGGAAGAGAAGAACAAAGTCACCAAGATAGAACCAGAAAAGAAAGCCGAAACAAGAACAGAGGCAATACCTCCCAAAAATGGAATTCTCTATGTCCCATGAGGCCGCCAAGAAAATCAGTTGATTGTGAGCCCTCCAAAGAAATTTGAATTAAAAAAGGGAACACAAGTGTACGAACCCAAGGGGGCCTATGTGGTGCGGGGGACAATTAAACCATCATGGCTGAATGAGCCTGTGGTTATTGGACGCGCACCACAGAAGCCTATGACGAATCCTGCTGCAGCGCCATGGAATTATCATCAGACGATGGTTACGTATAAGGGAAAAGAGATCTTGGGGGAGCTTCAAGAAAATCATCCCATTGAGAAATACTCCAACATAGAAGAAGTGAACAATGCCACCGGGAGGCGTTTCCCATATAAGAAACCTGTGAGTGCCGAGGAAGAGGAAGCTTTCTTTCAGAAAATGAAGATGGCCGACTATGAGGTAGTGGATCAATTGCGCAAGTATCCTGAATAAGTGTCATTGCTGTCATTACTGATGAAATCCCCTGAGCACCAAAAGGTTTTAATGAAGACCTTGAATGAAGCATACGTGCCAGCTGAGACTTCGGTAGAACAACTAGAAAGAATGGCGGAAAGGTTCTTTGCTGTCAATCAGATTTCATTCAGCAAAAATGACTTACCTCCAGAAGGAGCTGCTCACAACAAAGCCTTGCACTTGACTGTCAAATATGAGGGATATTATATGAAGCGAGTCATGGTAGACGGGGGTTCTGGGGTAGACATTTGCCCACTCTCTACGCTTCAGCGAATGGAAATCGGGAATGGAAGGATTTGTCCCAACAATGTATGTGTGCGAGCCTTTGATGGTATCAAGAGAGATACCATTGGAGAAATTGACCTAATCTTGACTATCGGCCCGATGGACTTCGAGGTGACATTCCAAGTGCTAGACATGGATACGTCTTATAATTTTCTTCTGGGAAGGCCTTGGATCCATGCCACAGGAGCTGTACCCTCTACCCTCTACCCTCTACCAAATGGTGAAATTTGAACATGAAGACCAGGAGATCGAGGTCCATGGAGAGGATGAACAGTCAATCTATCGCGACCCATCTATCCCATGTCTAGAAGCGAGGGAAGGCAGTGAACACATAGTTTATCAAGCTTTCGAAGTGGTGGTGGCGGATCAGCATGAAGAAGGAAAACCTTGCCCCCAACCCTTCCAATCCAATGCCTAGATTATGGTGGCTAAGGAAATGATCAGACATGGTTTCAAGCCAGGGAAGGGACTTGGAAAATCTCTGCAAGGAATATCTGAGCCAGTGACCCTGCCTACAATTGAAAAGTTATTCGGGACAGGTTTCCTGCCTACCCCAGATGATAAAAAGTGGGCAGATGAGAGAAAGAAGGAGGGATGGGTCTTGCCACAGCCACTGCCACATTTGTATGAAACCTTTGTCAAGCCAAAGTACAACAAAGAGGAAGATGATGAAGTTTTCACGGCTAAAGAAATTTAGGAAATATGTGGGGCAATGAGGAAAATACTCTACGAAACCCACATGGTTCAGCCGGGAGAAGGCACAAGCACTGATGAGGTGCTATACATGGGACCAAGAGCAAAGCTTCAAAACTGGAAGGCTACACCATTTCCGATCAAGCGAGAATCCCGGTAGACCTGTCCTGCTACGTTTTCTGCATCACGAGCCATTCCAGGGTGTAACTCAGATGTTCTTTAGTTACTTGTCTTTAAATTTCCAAATATAAACCCTGTTATCTTCCAATCCCAAGAAATGAAATCAATATTTCATCATTTATTTTTCTTTATTCTTTCTAATTTTTCTATTTTTCTCTTTCATTTCTTCTTTTCAATTCTAATAATGCAGCTTTAAATAAATGACATGCTTACGGACTTCATGCCCAGATCCCAAAATGCTTTTAGACTTCGAAATAATGAATCAAGAGTCAAAATGCAAATAAGGTAAGTTCGAGGAAACAAAATAAAAAAAAATTGGAACAAATGAAGGAAAATTGGTTCGCGGGTTGGAAAGGTCCATACATTACAACAAGAGTACTGACAAATGAGTGCGTTGTACTCAGGGCACATTAGGAGCAACACCATACCTTTTGGTCTACGGAACTGAGGCTGTAATACCCGCAGAGGTAGAAATCCTTTCTCTCCAGATCATCGTTGAAGCAAAGATTGAGGACAGTGAGTGGGTCAAGATTCTCCTGGAATATTTGGCCTTAATTGATAAAAAGTGGATGGTTGCAGTCTGCCGCAGGCAGTTGTACCAATAAAGAATGGGTCGTGCTTATAACAAAAAAGTGCAACCCAGGAATTTTGAAATGGGACAACTTGTATTAAGACGCATTCTTCCTAATCACCAAGAAGCGAAAGGAAAATTTGCTCCTAATTGGAAGGGTCCATACATTATCAAAAAGATATTGCCAAAAGGAGCATTGTATCTGGGTAACATCAAAGGAAATGATCCCGAAATAGCAGTTAATGCGGACACAGTAAAAATGTACTATGTCTAGGCTTTCTGCGGTGATAACTTTGTGCAGTTGAGATGACGAATAATTTCATTCTCGCTATCCAAAAACTATTAACCCGTAGCAAACCCATTTGAGTCGGTTACTCTTCCTTGATTACCCTCTTTGGAACCCGAAAATACTATTAAAAACAGAAAAGAAAAAAATAAAAAAGAAAAAAAGAAAAAAAAAGAAAAGAAAGAAAAAGAAAAGAAAAAAAGAAACATGATGAATAAAAAAAACAAAACAAAACACAACAAAAAACAACAAAAACAAAGTGTTGCCCTGAACTACGTCTAACTTGATTCCGAAAGGATACGTAGGTAGCCTCTCTCTGGGGTTCAATCACACCATGGCTCAGCCATGAGCCCACCAAAATGGTTCCAAAGTTGTAATTCCATCCAAGATTCTTTTTACCCAAAAAACCTGGTCCAAGTCCTTCTGATCAATTGTCAAAGCCGTGGGAATTGAAAAATATCATTGTTGGAATCTGATGCAATCCAAATTGAGAGAAATAAAATGAGAGAGTCTTATTGGTGAAAATCTACGGTTAACATAAGGCGATGGTGAGTAGAGAAATTAAAAATGAGAGAGTTCGCTTAGTGAAAACTCGTAAAGAGCACTATCGGGCGACGGTGAGAAGAGAAATGAGAGAGGTCGATTGGCGAAAAACCGCAAAGGGCATCGTCGGCCGAAAAGAAGACATTTCCCACCATTAAAAGAGTCCTGGCAAGGTTCCCTGGTTTTGAAATACGGGTCAAGGAGTTTACAAAAAGTTGGGAAAGTTTCTGCGGGTCGGGCATCCAGTCCAAGAAGCATGTCATGTCCATTTGAAGCCTGCATGCACCCCAGATAAATCTTTCTTTTCCCCCGAAAGGGACGCTTCTCTTTAAATTAATCTTCTTGCCTTTTGCTTACTTTTTCCTTGAATCCCTTTCGGTCTAACTCTGATTCCGAAACTATTACAAAGAAAAGGTAGCAGGACTAGTTTTACAGGGCTTTGCCTAGCAAAAGCTAAAGAAAGTCCCAGCCTTAGCGGATGTATTTAGTCAATCCCGATTGGCTATGATTGTTGATTATTTTAAAGCAAAGATATTGAAGAGGAAAGAAAGTCAAGGACAAAGGTTCTAAGAGTAGAGTAAAGTAAAAAGGCAGAGCCCCATGCGGGAGAGTCATCATGAAATCCTAAAAGTTGAGTCCCTCAGTTTGAAAGAGAGAATAATCTTCAAAACCAGCAAGCAGAAGAGGTTCTCAACAAAAGAAAGGCCGGGATCAAGCAATTAAGGCCATAAAACCAACCACCGTTTCAAATTAACAATTGTTTTTTGTTTGAAAAGTTGAAACAGGTGCGATCCAGGCAACCACACAAAAGTAGATGCAGCCAAAAGAAAAGAAACGCGCAAGTACTGAAACAGCTTTGCAGCGAATAATCAATGCAAAAGGGAAGTTTCCTCCAAGTTCTTTCCCGCATCTTATGAAAAATGAAAAAAGGAAAGAGACAACAAAAGAAGAAAATCCCAAAAGAGGATAGTTTAGAATTCCCAACATCAACCTAATACCTTGTTAGCTAACATTAGGTCTCCAATCCCTGAAAAGAGCATTTTTCCTTTAGCCAACATTAGCGCTCTAATCCCTGAGTTGAGCGTTTTTCCCTTTAGCCAACATTAGGGCGCCAATCCCTGAGTTGAGCATTTTTCCTTTAGCGAACATAGGGCTCCAATCCCTGAGTTGAGCATTTTTTCCCTTAGCCAACATTAGGGCTCCAATCCCTGAGTTGAGCATTTTTCCCTTTAACAAACATTAGGGCTCCAATCCTTGAGTTGAGCATTTTTCCCTTTAGCCAACATTAGGGCTCCAATCCTTGAGTTGAGCATTTATTCCCTTAGCCAACATAAGGGCTCCAATCCCTGAGTTGAGCATTTTTCCCTATAGCCAATATTAGTGCTCCAATCCCTGAGTTGAGCGATTTTCCTTTAGCCAACATTAGGGCTCCAATCCCCGAGTTGAGCGTTTTTTCCCTTAGCCAACATTAGGGCTCCAATCCCTGAGTTGAGCATTTTTCCCTTTAGCCAACATTAGGGCGCCAATCCCTGAGTTGAGCATTTTTCCTTTAGCGAACATAGGGCTCCAATCCCTGAGTTGAGCGTTTTTTCCCTTAGCCAACATTAGGGCTCCAATCCCTGAGTTGAGCATTTTTTCCTTTAGCCAACATTAGGGCTCCAATCCTTGAGTTGAGCGTTTATTCCCTTAGCCAACATAAGGGCTCCAATCCCTGAGTTGAGCATTTTTCCCTTTAGCCAACATTAGTGCTCCAATCCCTGAGTTGAGCGATTTTCCTTTAGCCAACATTAGGGCTCCAATCCTTGAGTTGAGCATTTTTCCCTTTAGCCAACATTAGGGCTCCAATCCCTGAGTTGAGAATTTTTCCTTTAGCCAACATTAGGGCTTCAATCCCTGAGTTGTGCGTTTTTTCCCTTCGCCAGTATTAGGGCTCCAATCCTTGAGTTGAACATTTTTCCCTTTAGCCAACATTGTCACACCTCCTTTTGGCGCTACCGCACCCCGTGAAGGGCGTGGTAAAAGGGAGTTTTTCCAATTAAAGGACAATCGAAACAAGATTTATTATTAAGATTCAGAGTCGCCACTTGGGAGATTAATGGTGTCCCAAGTCACCGGTTGAATCCCGAATCGAGGAAAAGATT
>MU700868.1:33593-50584 GCA_026770625.1 Nicotiana glauca | reverse complement strand
CCGAGTTCCGTGGTTCTAGCACGGTCGCTCAACTGTTATATTTGGCTAAATTATCTGATTTTTATACATGTTAAACCTACGTGCGAATTTTGACTTTTAACCGCTTGTGATTATTATTATTTTATAAGAATTGCAACGTCATGAAAATGTACTTCGAACCACACCGTACCAGTACGCCTGTGGCCTTTAACACATTTCGACTTCGTTGAGATTTGGATTTTGGTCACATAAATGCGAACCCAAGTTTAAGAAAGTAAATTATTAAAGGCGCGCCTAAAGCGACTAGCGTATCGTTATTTTGGGTAAGGCCGTGAAATTTTGCTAGACGGCCCATCCCGAAATCTAAGTATTTTTAATATATACATTTATGAGGCCCCCGCAATTTACGTGTTTTGTTTAGCGAGGCTCATCTCATTTTTATTAAAGGCAAACCTAAAATTAACTATGATTCTCTACTTTATTGGTCTCTAAAAAAAGAAAAATCCTAATTTATTCACTGAGATTATCCAATCCGATAATTTATATGAAACAATCATTATCTTACCTAAATGATGAACAATAGACAACAATTCAATAAAGTGATACAACTTACTAAATACACACTACAACATATTTACATATTTTACCAACAATATAACACAAGTTACTATTGGAGCCAACATATTATATTCTATACCAACAATGTAATTCAAATTCAAATACAAACAACAGTAAAACACGAGGAACTCAAGTAAACAAATACTTATTGAACTTTCTTCATTTTTGAGCAAACTAACCGTGAAACACGTCGAACCAATCGATGCGGATAGAACAGCGAGAACGGAACCAACTGACAGGAAAACTATCGGAAACCCTCTCCAATGACGGAAAGCTCGAACGTAGCCACTGGTTTGGGGTCGTTTGGTTCGCGAAAAATGAAGCAGAAGAAAACGAAGCCACTGGTTGTTGCTGTGGCTGTTCGTCGAAGGTGACTGGGAGGGGACGACGGTTAACGAAGTGGTCGTTTGGCAGCTGGTTGTTGCGACGCTAGGGACAGTAACGGGAGGGGCTGTCCGCTGCTGGTTGGCTCACGTGAGGAAGCTGGAGCGATGATTTGCAACCAGGTTTTTTTTTTGGTTTTGTCTCGCTGGTTTACTAGAGGGGAAGGGCTGTTTCCTGGAGCTGGATCGACAGTGAGGTCCAGCGATGAGGACGACGACAATGGTTCTGGACGTTGGTTGAGGGCGGCTGGATGGTCGTTGGCGAAGTGAAGGTGGCAGCTGGTTGAACGACGGGAATGGCTGAAGCTGCTGGACCAGTGGTGTTTGTTTGGAGTGTGGTCTCGACAGAAAAATGGTGGAGGGTTTGTTTGGTGACAGGGCTGGTGGTTGCTGGCGTGAAGGCGGCTGGGCGGGAGAAGCAGTAGGGTTTTTTTCGTTGGTGTCCTCCAGGAAGAAGAACAGTCAGTGTCTTTTTCCTCCTTCTTCACGTTTTTTCCCCCTATATATGCATATATGCATTGTATATTTTGGTTCAAAAATGAGAGACAAAAATTGAGGGGCTCACGTGTAATCCTAGTGCAAAATGTCCGTTGGAAAATATATTCCCCTCCCCATCCGTGTGTGTCCCCCACGTGAGGGTGTAAGCCCATCTTCTTGTGTTTTGTCCGTGTCCCCCACGTATGGTGGGCTCGGATTATTATGGGCTAGGTCCGAAAATTAGGCCTAAAAATTGGTAGTTTGAACCCGAATATTATTCTTTGCCCGGAACCGAGAATAAGAACACGATGTTATTTAATAATCCTATGTAAGCAAAATAACTATTAAAATGAGACTAACAATTAAAACAAAACTATTTTTGGTATTTTTTCAAGATTTAAAATAACTACAAAACGTTAATAAAAACTATTTTTTGCAATTTTCATTTTTATATAAAGATAAAATATAAAGTATTATTTTTTTTGTATTTTTTAAGTTTAAAATGATTACAAAATATTAATGACACTATTTTTTATAATTTTTTATATTATATAAAGATAAAAAATAAGGTATTATTTTTGTATTTTTCAAGTTTATGACAAATACATGAACTAAGATTTATATATATATTTTTTTTGTATTTTTTCATTTTTGTAGCAAAATACAGTAAAATAGTCAAAATTAGCTAAAATAGCTATATTAGGCCTAAATTGAAGATTTACGCTAAACTTGTAAAAATTCTTGGGGAGGGTCAAAAATCACATGTTTACAAACATTAGGGCTCCAATCCCTAAGTTGATCGTTTTTCCCTTTAGCCAACATTAGGGCTCCAATCCCGGAGTTGAACGTTTTTTTCTTAGCCAACATTAGGGCTCCAATCCCTGAGTAGAGCGCTTTTCCATTAGCCAAAATTAGGGCTCCAATCCCGGAGTTGAGCGTTTTTCTCTTTAGCCAACATTAGGGCTCCAATCCTTGAGTAAAGCATTTTTTTTCCTTAGCCAACATTAGGGCTCCAATCCCTGAGTTGAGCATTTTTCGCTTTATCCAACATTAGGGCTCCAATCCCTGAGTTGAGCATTTTTTTCCTTAGCCAACATTAGGGCTCCAATCCATGAGTTGAGCGCTTTTCCTTTAGCCAACATTAGAGCTCCAATCCCTGAGTTGAGCGTTTTTCCCTTTAGCCAACATTAGGGCTCCAATCCCTGAGTTGAGCATTTTTTCTTTAGCCAACATTAGGGCTCCAATCCCTGAGTTGAGTGTTTTTTCCTTTAGCCAACATTAGGGCTCCAATCCCTGAGTTGAGCATTTTTCCCTTTAGCCAACATTAGGGCTATAATCCCTGAGTTGAGCATTTTTCCCTTTAGCCAACATTAGGGCTCCAATCCCTGAGTTGAGCATTTTTGCCTTTAGCTAACATTAGGGCTCCAATCCTTGAGTTGAGGTTTTTTCCTTTAGCCAACATTAGAGCTCCAATCCCTGAGTTGAGCATTTTCCCTTTAGCCAACATTAGGGTTCCAAACCCTGAGTTGAGTTTTTTTTCCTTTAGCCAACATTAGGGTTTCAATCCCTGAGTTGAGCATTTTTCCTTTTAGCCAACATTAGGGCTCCAATTCTTGAGTTGAGTTTTTTGCCCTTTAGCCAACATTAGGGCTCCAATCCCTGAGTTGAGCATTTTTTTCCCTTAGCCAACATTAGGGCTCCAATCCCTGAGTTGAGCGTTTTTCCCTTTATCTAACATTATGGCTCCAATCCCTGAGTTGAGCATTTTTTTTCCTTAGCCAACATTAGGGCTCCAATCCCTGAGTTGAACGCTTTTCCTTTAGCCAATATTAGGGCTCCAATCCCTGAGTTGAGCATTTTTCCCTTTAGCCAACATTAGGGCTCCAATCCCTGAGTTGAGCGTTTTTCCCTTTAGCCAACATTAGGGCTCCAATCCCTGAGTTAAGCGTTTTTTTCTCTTAGCCAACATTAGGGCTCCAATCCATGACTTGAGCACTTTTCCTTTAGCCAACATTAGTGCTCCAATCCCTGAGTTGAGCATTTTTCCTTTAGCCAACATTAGGGCTCCAATCCCTGAGTTGAGCATTTTTCCCTTTAGCCAACATTAGGGCTCCAATCCCTGAGTTGAGCATTTTTCCCTTTAGCCAACATTAAGGCTCCAATCCCTGAGTTGAGCATATTTTTCCCTTAGCCAACATTAGGGCTCCAATCTCTGAGTTGAGCATTTTTCCCTTTATCCAACATTAGGGCTCAAATCCCTAAGTTGAGCATTTGTTTTCCTTAGCCAACATTACGGCTCCAATCTCTGAGTTGAGCGCTTTTCCTTTAGCCAACATTAGGGCTCCAATCCCTGAGTTGAGCCTTTTCCCCTTTAGCCAACATTAGGGCTCCAATCCCTGAGTTAAGCGTTTTTTCCCTTAGCCAACATTAGGGCTCCGATCCCTGAGTTGAGCATTTTTCCTTTAGCCAACATTAGGGATCCAATCCCTGAGTTGAGCATTTTCCCTTTAGCCAACATTATTGCTCCAATCCCTGAGTTGAGCATTTTTCCCTTTAGCCGACATTAGGGCTCCAATCCCTGAGTTGAGCATTTTTCCCTTTAGACAACATTGGGGCTCCAATCCCTGAGTTGAGCATTTTTCCTTTAGCCAACATTAGGGCGCCAATCCCTGAGTTTAGCATTTTCCCTTTAGCCATCATTAGGGCTCCAACCCCTGAGTTGAGCGTTTTTCGCTTTAGCCAACATTAGGGCTCCAATACCTGAGTTGAGCATTTTTCTCTTTAGCCAACATTAGGGCTCCAATCCCTGAGTTGAGCGTTTTACTCTTTGCCAGCATTAGGGCTCCAATCCCTGAGTTGAGTTTTTTTTTACCCTTTTGCCAACATTAGGGCTCCAATCCCTGAGTTACGCCTTTTATACATAGGGCCTCCATTTCCTAGTCGCCTTTCACCAACATTAGGGCTCCAATCCCTGAGTTGAGCTTTTCTACCTTTTGCCAATATTAGGGCTCCAATCCCTGAATTGAGATTTTTACCTTTTGCCAACATTAAGGCTCCAATCCTTGAGTTGAGCTTTTATCCTTTTGCCAACATTAAGGCTCCAACTCCTGAGTTTCACTTTTAGACATAAGGCCCTCATTCCCTAGTCGCCTTTAGTCAACATTGGGGCTCTAATCCCTGAGTTGAGTGTTACCTTTTTGTTTTCGCCAACATTAGGGCTCCAATCCCTGAGTTGACATTCTAGAAATAGGGCTCCACTCCCCAATTTGTTCCATCATAGATAAATATAATTCTTGGAAATGAAAAAAAAGAGAATGAGTTCAGAGTTTGTCACAAATAACTCACTAAATTTTCCTAGTGAAAACTAGGGCAGAAAAATTTCGTTCATTTGTTGGTTTTGGTGTCTGAGCAGGTTTTACCTCAAGACACAAGGTTCGAGATGACTAAAAGAGTGAGTCTCAATCCAAAATAAAGAAAAGAAGGAAAAAGCACAAAAGAAGTGAATTCAAAATGTTGAAGCAAACAAAGATGCGGACCGCTCAAAACTTGATTGAGGTCATAAGCTCCGCTCGGCCCGCTTTGACCCAGTACTAAAGAAAGAACCAACACCTATAGCTTGCGAGCATCAAGATTCAGATCAGAGTCCACGGCAAAATAAGCTAAGACTCAAGATCAAGCTTCAAGAGATATATAGATAGGAATCTTGTAATTCATAGTTGATAGGCATAGTTAGTTTAGCTTTGATTTTCCTTTTGGTGTAATAAGGAGGTCAGCAAGTAGCAACAACAGTGAAATCATAGCTCCTGGTAGTCCCAGCTACCAAAACTTCCAGAACTACACTAACCTGATTCCTTTATCACCAAGGACATGTAGGCAACCTCTGAAGCAGGGTTCGGTCAGACATTTTTCAAAATGCTTCTTATGGAGTGCCAGGCAGGCAAAAATATCTCATATCGCTCATTTATCTTTGCCCGAAAACCCTTTGTGTCTTCGAGCAAAGAGGGGCAGCTGTGAGCATGTGATTTTTGCCTCGCTTGAGTTATTCCTATAGACTTCTTAGAATTAGAATTTTTCTTTTATTATTTGATTTTTTAGGATTTAATTGCATATTTTTGTGTGTATTTTTATTGTGTGCATGATAATTCATAAAAAAAAAAAAATACAAAAATAGCATACTTGCATTTAGTACCTAATTTTATATTTTGTTTTAGTTCCACTAGTTAATTAACATTACAAGAAATGGAAGAAAATAACAAAAATAGTCCTCTTTGCATTTTACTTCCAATTTTCGATTTTTTCCTTAGTTTTATTTTAAATTAGGGTTTAGTTAATTTTTGAAAATTAATTAGTTTAATTCTAGAGTTAAATCAGGTCTTTGCTATTTTTAATTTTGTATTTAACAAAATCAAAAAAAAAAAGGAAGAGAAAATGAAGAAAATTAAAAGGAAATGAAAGTCTTAATAAAAACCCAAGTTTTGGGCCATTTTAATAGCACCCCAAATCAGAACCCCTTCCCAAATCCCAAACCCGTCCAACCCAGTCCAAGACCAAAGGTCACCCGGTCCAACCCTAGATCGAACCAAAACGACGTCGTTTGGGGCGTTTTGATCCTGACCGTCTAGGGTCTTTGATCTAACTGTCAGGAACTGAGGGTTGGTTGATATATTATTGTCCAAATGACACCACCCCCAGACCCCCCTACCGTACTATCTTTCAGAACTCTCTAACCTCTGGTTTAACGCCGCCGTCCCGCCTTCATCCCTCTGTCATCTATCGCCGGCCGGAAATCGCCTCCGCCGGCGTCGATTCTCCGACTTCCAACTTTGCACCATGGATTCCTCTTTACCTCCCCATTCCATATCCACCTTCTATTTTCTTCAAAACCTACCCCAGCTCGTCGAATAATCGAATCAGTGGTCGCCGCCTCCGCCATGTACGGTGGGGCCGCCTTCAAACCTCACCAAATTAACACCATATAGCCTCCTTACCCCCTATTTACGAATCCACAGCCCATAGCCTTAGAATCATCCCCGAAGTTCCCAAATTTTAAATCAAAGAAGGGCAGAACCCTAGAATGTCGGAGTTGTTTGAATTCTCCCCAATTTCTTGAGTCTAGAGTTTGACTTGAGTCACGAAATAACTGTTTGATTATTGCTGAACAATCCCTTAATGATTAACCCTAGTTATGTTGACCAAGTGTGAAAGGGTTGGTTTTAGTTAACCTAGGTTAGTAATTTCAGAACTAAGTTAGGGGTAGTATATGCATTCTACAATGAAAGAATCTTGCAGTAACTGAATTGGAACCCCTAGAACCTTCTAGATTGGGGTTTTAATTTAAAATTCAGGAACTTGGTAGTATAACTTGACCAACAAGGCATGAATTCAAGGACTTTTAAGCTTAAAATTGAAATCAAAAGAGGGGGCAAGGGTGCAAAAAAAAATCTGAAAGGTGCCCTAGTATTTGCCTATAAAAGGCATCCCACCTTGCCTTGCAATAGAAGTTTTTAGGGGAGATGTTTTAGAGGGACATAGATCTGAAATTCAAAATTCAAAGTTAGAAAGCCATAGAATCTGAAAATTCGAAATTCCAGTCCAAAAAAACAAAAAAAAAATCTAAAATTTGAAAGTTTGAGAGGGAAACTGAAAATCAACAAAAGTTCTGCAAAAATCTGAGAGTTTTGAGCATTTAGAGTCTTAAATCTTAGGTTTCTAAGCCTTGAGGATCCTGAAAATTTCAGCAGTTGAAGTTTAGAGGTCCTTGAGGTTATTTCAGTCTCAATTTGGGGGTCATTCAAGCTGATTTTGGGTTGTCTACTGGTGTTATTTGATTGAAATCATTTCCTGGTTTATTTGACACTATTTCCTGGGCTTTAAAGTGGATTTACTGCTACTGTTTTTTGCTGTTTTAGCTGATCTTCAATTCCCCTTCATTTTGTTTCAATTTCCAGTTATACATCATGAATCCACTCTGATGTAGCTCTCAAGTTTTGGAAATGAAATGAAGTGCTGCATGATTTCTCTATTGATTTTTATTATTGTATTTTCAGTAGTTTCAGGACTTCATTAGATTTTCATTTGTAATTAATTGTGGACTGTGGACTGGACATATTTTCTATTTGTTTGCTTCCGTTTGAGTAATTTAGATACGATTTATAAGCTAATGTTAGCTCAAATATAGGAATGGTTTGGGGTTTATCAATGCTTGCCCCTGTATTTGTGTGTGATTTTTGCTTCAAATGATCATAATCAGATTTTTAAATTTTAGTTTAAAGTTCTGCGTGATTCAAGTGTTAAATCATAAAGAAATTGGTGACTTGTGCTAGCTTTTTTTACTTCTGCGATTCAGTAAATGTTGACAATTCGTTGTTTTAGTTTTAAAATCCTGTCACCTAATCTCTAGAGTTTAAAAGGTCTGTAAAAACATAAAAAAAAATATCCAGTTTTTCATATTTTAATTTTAAACATGTTAATTAGAATAGTTTTGTCCATTTACTTGCCATTAAAATCCAAGAGAGTGAGATTATAAGCTAAATAACCATTTAATTGATACTAGATTTTCTAAAATAGGTAATCAGGTCCTTGATTTTTCATTCACATGTTAATGCTGATTTTGCCTCTGCTTTTGTTCATGTTACTTGGACCATGAAAATTGGGCCTAACACTGGGCCCAGTTGCTTAATGAGAAGTCCAAGTATAATTAGCCTATAGACCAGTACATTTTGCGGTCTGTTAAGGGCTCCTTCAAGTTGGGCTTGTACTGAAGCCCAATCGTTTGACAGCTTTTATAAGCTGAATGCATTTCCATTCTTTTGGGCTGGTTATGGAGCCCAATAGGTTGAAGGCCTGAATTCATGCTTTAAAATCGTTAGTCCGATTTGTAATACAATTTTGGGCCTTCCAAGTTAAGTAGCAAATTTGAATTAAGGGGTTTTTAATAATGGAGATCCCCTTGTTTACGTTTGGACTTGATCTTGAGGCCCGAACTTCCTCAAATGCCTTAACTAATAATTGATTCATAATGCTAATTAATTAGGTTTTTAGAGACATCCCTTAATAGAAAATTTTATTTCATCTTTAGGATATCTTTTAAAAAATTAAATCGAGGTGCGGTACGCCAAACAAAATTCACAAACTGTGTGGCCCTCTTTAATTACATCATTAAAATACTTAAAAATCGGGACTTTCCATTTAGCTAATTTTTATGGCCTCCCGCAAAGTTAATAACGCGTTAGTCGCTTTAGGCACGTTCTTTAATAATTTTTACCTTCCTAAATTCGGGTGTACATTTCATGTGACCCAAATCCAAATTCCAAAACGTTGAATAAAATGTGTCGCGGATCCGGGTGCATTTCATGTGACGTGATCCAAAAACACATTTTAAACGACGTTCAACTTTACTTAAAATGCACTTAAAAGCGGTTAAATAATTTTCGAATTGCACTATAGGATGAACATGTTCTAAAATTAGATATTTGGCCATTTATAATAGTTTAAGCGACCTGCTAGAACCACGGGATCCGGGGGTGCCTAATATCTTCCCCCGGGTCAACAGAATTCCTTAGTTAGAATTTCTGGTTCGCGGACTTCATTTGGAAAGTCAAAATTTTTTCGATTTGGGATTCAAGATAAACGGTGACTTGGGACACCAAAAGCCAAACCTATCCCAAGTGGCGACTCTGATTAAATAATCCCATTTCGAATAATGTCACTTTAATTGAAAAAAACCCCTTATACATTATTCTTCAAGGTTGGTGTGTGGAAAAGGAGGTGTGACAATGATAATGGTCAATAATCTTTGTCATTCTATGATAATTGAATGTATGAGATAGTTTACTATTTGATTTGCACTTTTGTGATTCTTTGCTTTCTGGAATGAGTTATGTACCTCTAGCATCCGAATATATTTTGTTTTGAGCTTCAATGCAGGTCTAATTTTGATATGAATCTGACTACTGTGGCTATATATTGTTAGTTATATAATTTCTGCGTGTGTTGCTTTAGATATCACTACAATTCATAGAAATCACCCCCTGACCTTGAATGAATCGTTTAAGTGATAAGTCTTGTGTTTAATTGACTGTCATTTGTGTACTATTGGAATACTATCTTAAAATTTGCTCTTTCCTTGCTATCCTGATTTTTAAGATAAACCTTCTGTTCTTTTTATCAACTATCACCTTGCTTTCAATGCTAATGTGTTTCCCCAATATTCTTTGGTTCATTTTCTACCTTGTCCTTTCAGTTATTATCACAATTTGTGTTCCCTCATCATATCTACATGCTAATTGACATGGCACTAGGATGTACTCAACTTAATTTGGATCTTTAGGTTTCAACTAGTTTAATTTCATGCATGCTTGTAACCTATATCTTCTCCTAATTCCTTAAAAAATAAGGTTGTATATGTGGTACTTTGCTATGTATACTTTGCTGAACCTATTGGCATGCCTGACTAGTTGCCATGCATGCTCAATTTGGTATACTACATGATTTCTATTCCTCTATCACTATCCACTCACCTTGCTTGCTACCCTGCTATTCTAAATTCTCATTCTTAGTTGGGTGAAAGCCAAGGCTATTTAGGTTCTATTGTTGGCCTCCCTAGTGTGAGCATTGCTCGAGGTCCAATTGAGGCCCTTGTGAACTCTGACACACTAGGGCTTGGTCCTAGTCACTCCCTCAACCTCGAAAATTGTTCCTACTATCCTACTTCTCTGTCATGTACTGTGTGCCTATATTAGTTGTTCCGAGTGGTGCAACAATTGGTATCATTGTTAGGTAATTTGGTTTGGACTCATCTATGAAATTTGGGTCGTGTATTGAGTGCCTGGGTATGCTATGTAAGAGATATTGAAGGCCCAACAATGCTAGGTATTTTCTTATTTTATTTGGGCATACTATAGGCATGTTCACTGTTATGTAACATTCATACTTTTCACTCATTATTGGGCCTATAATAACCTTGTATATAAACAATTGGGGTATTTGTAAAAGGGAAACAGGTAGAATTTAATACCTACATGCAATGAGTAGTTAACATGCCTGTAGGACTTGCTAATATGTTTACTATATGTGTCATTCAGTCTCTATGCACACTGTAGATATCCTGCCTTTAGGAAAAGCACACACTCACACTACTTGTCTACTAGCAAAACATGACCTCAAATGCTTAAATTATTCTTGCTACTACGTGTTATTACAAAACCTGCCCATAGGAATGTCACTGAACTTTCCTTCAATTCGCTTCTGCATGTTCATTAGATATTATGCCTATAGGATTTTGATCACCTCATTTGCTGTTATCTCGTACTGTCCACTAAAAACCAAGCTTATAGGATTTCAACCATCTCATTTATTACTGAATCACATTGTTCACCTAGAAAACATGTCTATAGGGTTAAGTATAATAATAAAATCAGCTCCAAGTGCCAATCATTAGATATCCCGGCTATAGGATATCACTGTTCGTCTTAATAAGGGTCAATGCTACATCTCTCAATATGATTTATTGTACACTTAGGCCATTGTCAATGCGTAAATAATTCTAGGCTCCTCTCAATAGTTTTTCATTACCCTTTACTGCACGAGTCACCTAGATATAACATGTTTAATAACTGGAAACCTATAATCTCAATAATCTGTGTATATAGCCCTGTCTGTATGCAGCGCCCAGCCTCTGAAATTGCTTGAATAGGATTTGAGTTATTAATTCTGAGCTGCTTAACACAAAATTTGTCTTGTGTGCATTTGTTGCTTAAGCGTGGAGGCAAATTTGAGCCTTAACTGCCTATATGCGAAGTCCAATGTGTTTTGGTATGTCGCCTAGTTTTGACATTTTTAAACAGCCTAAGTAAGGTCTAGAACCATCCAAATAGAGGTCCAATACCACTTGGACCATAGGTATGGGACGGGTAGTCCATGCATAGGGTATGGCCTATAATTGAATTAGAAAGCTTTTAGGTAACAACTTTAACATAGTAATCGGGTAACAGGAAATGATAGTCTGTGCCCGCTGAATAATATGAGCAACACCCCATCTTGAGGGAGTTAAAAGTATTATTTATGTTATACAATGTGATCCTTTAGGCTAAAAAACTTAGGACCCCCTATCTTATTTCTCCTCTATCTTATTCAAGTTGATGTACTCATCTATTCAAAATATTTTACAAGAAAATTCCCAAACTTTGTGCTCTCTCTCTCTCTTTGTTTATATGACTAATCCATATAATTCAAGCTCGGCTGGGACCCACAGTTATGGACCTAGAAGAGTGCCTAACACCTTCTTCTCGAGGTAATTTTGAGCCCTTACCCGATATTTGGTGGCACAGACTATTTAAAATCAAAGTCATTTGAAAATAGGTGTCCTAACACACCTTAAAAGTTGTTAGGTGGTGAATCTTCTATTTTAACCCTTCCTTTAAAAGAGTTGTCACACGTCGAAGCCCGCTTTCGCTAGAAAAATGGGGCATGACAACATCCGGTACATTATTTGTACTAATATCCCTTTTGCCTGGGGACATTGCATTTCATGCCTGCAGGTCCCGATAGACAGGTTGAGAGTCCTCCAAGTAGGCTATCAGCTCAGTGGAAAATGTTGGTGTGCTCCATTTGCTCTGGAGTTGCTTATTTGGTCAGTATGACTTAGACATGTATTGATTGGTATGTCAGAGCCCTGTCCCGGCCTTATGACATTTATGTACTCTTAGAGGCTTATAGACATATGTCATGTATATGAACAATTGTATGGCCTTGTCGGCCTATGTTCAGTGTACGATAATTATTTTGTCGTTATAGGCCCGTACGTCATATGTATAATTCAGTATATCAGGTTTAGTCATTTTATGTCAAGTGTTCCCTCATGTTTTATTCTTCTTACCTCTTACGAACCTTCTGGCCCATTTACCCATGTTTATGTAATGA
The DNA here is from genome assembly GCA_026770625.1 of Nicotiana glauca. Taxonomy (NCBI): domain Eukaryota; kingdom Viridiplantae; phylum Streptophyta; class Magnoliopsida; order Solanales; family Solanaceae; genus Nicotiana; species Nicotiana glauca. The sequence continues at coordinate 38,207 of MU700868.1, read as the reverse complement.
GAAATATATATTACGTTGGTACTCGGTTGAGTAAGGCACCGGGTGCTCGTTGTGGCCCTTCGGTTTGGGTCGTGACAAAAGTGATATCGGAGCAGTTCTGTCCTAGGGAGTCTACAATCATTCTAGTAGAGTCTGGTTTATGGGTATGTCATGCGCAACACTTATAAGCAGGAGGCTACATGACATTTAGGATTGTCACTCTTTCTTCCCAGATTGTGCGGTAGAGCTCAGTTGTATAGAACTCAATTTCCTAAACTCTATCTTATTCATAATACAATGATTCCTACATCCAGAAAGATAGTTGGTAAGAGATTGAATATGGTTATGGAAGAGTTGAGTCAGGGTAGCTCGATTTTTCATGATGCTTATGATGAGTAAATGTAAGGTCTTTAGTAGATTGTGAGTGTACTAAGATGTGTAAGCATTTTGATAAGGAGCCTTAAGGTAGGAATATCTATCCACCCCTATGGTGAAAGGGAATGAGAGATTCAGAAGATAGACACAAGTTTCAGCAAGTAAAAGAATTAAGATGAAGAAGGGTACGAGGCGCCCAGTTAATGAAGATTAATAGTATTTACAATTCAAGCATAGAAATGTAAGCATTTTGAGCTACCTTCAATTGTAACAGACGTATGTACAATCGGCCACACCTATCTCAGTTATGCCCTATGAGAACTAATATATGTGATTTAAGAAAAGAATAGGATATCAGGATCCGGCTGGGGTTAGAGTAACCTAAAATGGTGAATGGATTATTTGCGTTAGTTGACATTTCCGAAGGATAGTGCAAATGTGCTAATAGATCTCCTTGTAAGATATCCAGATGGTGCACTCTAAAATACTACAACTAGATATGAGTACTACAAATATAATCATTGGAATCCTAGAAGGGATAAATATTACTTTAATATGGCTCCCATTCCTAGTAGAGAAAGAATGTTAGGCAACCAGAAGAGCCAGTGGATAGAGTAAAGGGAGCTAAAAGTAAAAGAATGTCTTGTTGGAGTTTTCAGAATAAAGTGGTAGACATAAATATTAGCACGGATATAAGAAGAGAGTTAATGAAGCATTATGACTAAGATGTGATACATGGATGGCACTAGTAGATCAAAAAGATGATAATATTACAGTGTCTATAGTCAAGTGAAGAAAAATATGAGAGGCGACATGCCTTGAGACAATAAAAGAGTGTGAGCTAAAAAGTCATATCCTCATTTCGAGAAATAAGTTTGTGACTCCAACGAGACCACCAGAAGGAAAAGTTAGACAGCAGAGTAATAGAAACCAGTATGGACTGGTGAACAAAATAAACTAAACATGAATTAGGGACTGAGTGATTTAATGATGGTCGACATTATTAGAATTTCATATTGCATTCCGGAGATAATAGAATGGACCACAAAAGAAGATTCATGAGAAATTCAGAGAATGATTATTCAGGAAGACGCTTCCTTAAAGCAAGCAATGTGAGCAAAGTTAAGCTTAAGGCACTATATGTGCTAGTTATACTAAGTGTCTCCTTCGTGAGTAAGGAATTTTGTTATCCTTGGTACAGGATGATTGGCGCGAAGCGAGTAAGGGTCATTGATGATGTGAAAAGATGCCTAAGAGGAAGAGGTAAAATATCTATAGGTAGCTCATTTTAGCACTAAATCTTAGTACTCCCCTAAAGGGGGGAATATGGAGTGATGTGGCATTCAAATTAAGTGGTTCTAGTAACTATGGAATGGTAAAGAAAAAATGCGATAACAATGAGAAAGGGATGAGATTACACTTATTCAAATCCTACAGATATGCTACGATTCCAAAACATTATACAAACACGACATCAAGGAGAGGAAGTAAGGGTTCTTGCACGAGATGTTATTGATAAATAAGAATCCAGTGCGAGATGGAAGTTAAGACAAAGGAAATGACCCAAGAAAGATTATGCGAAACGTTGATATGAAAATGGGCCAATGAGCAATTAGTAGTTAATTCAAGAAGAGCCTAGTTATGGCTAGACAAGAGGTTATAGACAAATCAGCAGATCATGCAAGATAAACATGGTGAGCCCCAACATGGGGAATTCAATCCCGCAGATATGACATCGGAACCCTTGAGAAATATTCAAATAGGAGTTGGGGTAGTTAAATGTATCATTTGAGTATTATGGAAATAAAAGAGAATACCACTGGAAAGACAGTCAAAAACTTTAATTCAAAAGCAATCGCAGGAGCACAAGTGCACAGAGGTATGTAACTACGGATATTTATAGGCGAGTAAGAACATCGAAAACTTCTTCAGGTATGCAATATAACAAGCTCGCAACTTTACAAGAGTTATAGGGTCCTCCCTAAATACTACAATGAAAGACTAGCTAAGGAAATAAGGAAGAAGGCTTCAACCTAAACATGGTAACTTGAAGGAGAAATGGCCATGTAAAAATACTTTCCCTACAAAATTGTATGCACTCCAAAAGAAAGTGGCACCTACCGTGGCTAATGAACAAGGAGAAAAATAGAAAGTAATATTCGAGACCATATGATTTATACCAAAAATTCTGGCATGTGTGGGAACTAAGATAAGCTAAGTATGCACGCAACCAGGGGCAGAAAGACCAGGAAAAGTAAGTATCTACATTTAAAGAAAGCTGAGATGGAACGAAAGGAATTATTCGATCAATGATCCAGAGTTAGTTACATTATGAACGAACTTAAGATTTTGGAGTATTATCCATGTAGCATATATATTGACATTCATACAGTCGTAGAAGACTCTGGTATAAGTTAAAAGAAATAATTGAGTCTGGGTCATAGATAAAGGATTGAATTGTTAGAAGATTGTATCATGGATATTTCATAGCGTCTGTGAAAGGCTAAAGTAATAGCTAATGCCATGAGCCGCAGATATGAAGATAGCTTAAGCCTACATAAGGGTCGATCATAGGGAAGAGGAAACTATAGAGTTACATCAACTAAGTAAATCAGAAGTTTGATTATTGGACCCAAAAAATTACGGACATCGTGATTGAGAACATTGCAGAATCACTCTTAATATCAGAGGTACAAGAGAGACTGTACTGCAGCCATATTTTATAACAGCTCTACGATAAGGCCAGTTAGAAAAGTACCAGCCTCATAAGAAGTCAGTATGAAGCTCCTACCAGATTGTGTATGCACTAGAGGTGCAAGTATTATATAATAGAACTTCAAGTTATGGATGTGAATTATACCTATGTGGAAGGGAGGTTATAAAAGGAATAGAAGAGATGAGGCTATATTCAGGTAAAGAAGATTGTGAATAATCCATACTTCAGATAGAGGGCTAGAAGCGTTGGGATTAAGTATCCAGGAAGGATAGCAGTGTCATTAGTGGCATATCTTCTAGCCTATGGTTTCTAGGTATCGAGAGATCTAGTTAAAAGATAAAGAAGAGTTTGAGATGATATGATGTCTCGCTTGATGTTCCAGAATAACAAAAAGAAATCTATGATGCAAGAAAGTTGAAGGAAGGTTGCGAGTAGTATAAATGAATATGTGTAGGTCACAAACTAAAGTATGATAGAGCGACAAGGTTTTAGGAAGACATGAGTAAGGATAAGGAAGGGCAAGTGAGAAGGTAACGAGAATGGATAAGTCCTCAGGATTAAGCCCATGAAACCAAGAGAGCTAATAGTTTCTCTAAGTTATAGAAAGTTCAATATATCATGAACGAACCCAAAGGAGTCTAAGACTAATAGCATTTAGAAGAGATGAAATACTTCCCTAGTAGTAGAATAAGGGTGTAATTGTGATAGATTAGGCCTTCGATTGAGTAAGGATTTAAAAAAAGAAAAGAAAGGGGATTTCATAAATTGTACAGGATTCAAATGCCCATGTAAGATGAATCACATTGGGATGCTATGAAATATGGTTATGGAAGTATGGTATCGCCCCCAGGTGGATCGGGAAAATCACTTCAAATGTTCCTTAATGCAATGTGAGCACAAGTGATTACGTAAGAGGTCTCAAGTTATTAGTGGTAGATTGTAGATCAATATTTAGGTAAATCAACAATGGATGGATAAAAGTTACAAAGTATGAGATGAGATTAGGCCGTCATTCTTAAGATGAACAGTAATGAGGAAGCATTAGAAGACTTAGATCTACACATATGGGATAAGCAACGAGAGTAATCTGGAGTTGGGTAGCAAACCTTGAAAATAATAAAACTCAAAGTAAGAGTTATGGTATGGTATGACCTACCTATATGCAGTAAAGTCATGTGGATGGATAACCGGATCTATGAAATAAGATATAACAATATTCGTAAGTTCAACAAGTACCGAGCGAAGAACTTCAGTATACCTATAGATGTCCAGAGGGACATCTTATCAAGTTCTGTATATGTTTAAAAAGTGAAGCCTAGAGATTTTATAAAATCTGGAGGAAAAAAAGGAGAGAAGAGTCAAATAGGCGAACATACAAGGAAACAATCATATAGGCTGCATGGCAGAAGGTAGCAAGAGTTATGAGATTGGAAGAATTCCGACCATAGGCCATGGTGTGAGAAAGAGGCCTAAAGGGGGAATGCCCTGGCCTTTGGATTTATTCACAGAACAATTGCTTAGATGGCAAGAAGAGTACTAAAGTA
>MU700868.1:19844-32766 GCA_026770625.1 Nicotiana glauca | reverse complement strand
GGGGGGGGGGGGGAATGATGTTACACCCCATGTTTTCATACGTGAAAGTACGTCATAAGTAAATTGATGAAAGCTCAGAAATGAGATGTTAAATCCCGCACTTTTGTATGTTAAAGTTTTGTCGTAAGTTAATCGACGCAAGTTCGGGAATGAGATTATTTTGAGATTATAAGTATTATGATATTTCAAAAAAGAGATAAGTAAATTCGTGAAGGTGAAAGGGTAAGCGAATCAAAGAAAATGAGTTTCGTCGAAGTTTGTCAATTTGGGATAAAATATGGTCCGAGCTATAATACCCGGTATTTATGGACTAGTGTCATACAAGGTACCACATGACCATGATAGTGAGGTGTGTATAAGGCATGTTAAAAGTGAGTAGTATTTTAATTAATTTGAAATAATTATTGACTATGTGGGTAATTAGTTAACTATTAAATTAGTGGGAGATTAACAAGTTAATCAAAAGATTAGTAGATAATTAATGATAATCTTGGATAAGTTTAAATAGGGCGACATGACAACAAGATATATCAAATTAGTGACTCTTAATGTTAGATGATAAGGTGGAAATATTGAAGAGTTAGGTGGCTAAGTCATCCTAAGTGGGTCACACACACCAAAATTTAAAAAGCCTCTCTAAATCACTTGAAGAGGTGTTGAATCTCTACAATATGAGGAATGGAGTCTTCAGCAAGTTCATACAAGAATATGTATGAAAGTAATTTGAGTAATTCAAATATGCATCTGCATATATCACATAAGCACGTTCGATCTTCAACAATTCAAAACAACGTGAGATTTTATAATTATAAGAGAGTACGGTACAATCTTTCACAAGAATATCATGCGGATTTTTCCTACTTCGATCCGCGGTTACGTGCTGTCGCAATTGACATCTGTTAGAGGGATGGTCAAGAGAATCAGCTGAGGTATGTTAAGGCTATCCCTTCTTTCCTTTTGGCATGATCCATACAATAAAAATGAAACGAGCAAATGCACACAACTTCCATAAATGACTTTATTCATAGAAATGCAAGAGATGCCTATGTTCTTGATTCCCCATGCATCCTATTATTCTATCATCTGTTAATGGGTCTTAGAAAATACATAAGTTGATAAAGTTTACTTCATTATATTAATCAAATGCATAATGGTCTTATGACATTCCGAGAGATTTTATTGACGTACTTCTCATGTATTACATTCATTTATACATGTATATTGACCCATGACCCGATGGCATTATATACGCGTATATATGTATATTACATGTATATGGGATATGGAAAAAGGTTACGGTGTTATATATGCACCACCACCTGATCAGCGGGTATACGTTGATGATTTGCCCACAGTGGCCGAGATGATATGATGGGATGCCCTCAGAGGCTTGATGTTGTTATGAACGATATACCCATTCATGGTATGATATTTATACACATATGCATGACATTATAATATTAAATGATTCACAAAGCTATTCAGATATACATGTTGAGTCTTTTACTCCATGTTTCTTTCATGTCTATTGTTTACTAATTTTCATTTCTTACATACTCGGTACATTATTTGTATTGATGTCCCTTTTGCCTGGGGATGCTGTGTTTTATGCCCGCAGGTCCTGATAGACAGGTTGAGAGTCCTCCAAGTAGTCTATCATCTCAATTGAAGATGTTGTTGCACTCTATTTGTTCCGGAGTTGCTTATATGGGTAGTATGATTTAGATATATATATCGACTGGTATGTCGAGGCCCTGTCCTGGCCTTATGACGTTTATGTACTCTTAGAGGCTTGTAGACATATGTCATGTATATGAAAGATTTTATGGCCTTGTCGGCCTATGTTCAATGTACGATTGATTATTTTGGCCTTATAAGCCCGTACGTCAAATGTATAAGTCAGTACGTCAGGTTGGGTCATTTTATGTCGAGTGTTCCCTCATGTTTTATTCTTGTTACCTCTTACGACCCTTCTGACCCATTTACCCATGTTGATGTAATGAGAAAGATACGTTACGTTGGTACTCGGTTGAGTAAGACATCAGGTGCTCGTCAAAGACCCTTCGGTTTGAGTCGTGACAAAAGTGGTATCAGAGCAGTTCTGTCCTAGGGAGTCTACAAGTCGTTCTAGTAAAGTCTTGTTTATAGGTATATCGTGCACCACACTTATAAGTAGGAGGCTACATAGCATTTAGGACTGTCACTCTTTCTTCTTACTCTAGATTGTGTTGTAGAGCTCAGTTGTATAGAACTCAATTTCCTAAACTCTATCTTATTCATAATACAATGATGCCTACATCCAGAAACATAGTTGGTAAGAGATTGAATGTGACTATGGAAGAGATTGGTCACCGGGGTCCATCCGTATTTGGTTATACCCGGAATAGGCATCGAGAAAACTGAGCGTCTCATGCCCAGCCGTTGCATCGATCATTCGGTCGAAGTTAGGCAAAGGATATGAATCCTTCGGACATGCCTTGTTCAGGTCCTTATAATTTACACACATTCTAATTTTGTTTCCCTTTTTAGGTACAACCACTACATTAGCTCGCCAATCCAGGTATATAACTTCCCGAATGGAACCTATTTTTAAGAGTTTAGATACCTCGTCTATGATGAATACGTATTTGATTTCATACCGTGGCCTCCTCTTCTATTTGACTGGGTAGAATTTCGGATCCTAGCTTAATCTATGAGTTATCACCTATGGTGGGATCCCTATTATATCTAAGTGGGACCAAGAAAAATAATCGCCATTAGCTTTAAAGAAATCAATATGTTTTTTCCTGAGCTTGGGGGTTAACCCCATGCCTAGATATACCTTTTTGTCCAGTAGATACTCGATCAGTATGACATGTTCCAATTTCTCGATCATCAATTTGGTGGCATCAATATCATAGGGTGCTATAAAGGATCTCGGGACCCCGAAATTATCTTCCTCATTAGTCGGATGTCCCCTCTGTTTACCCGACCCATTCGGGGTCAGGACCGGTCCATAGTTCTTTTAGACTTGTCATTTACTTTATTGGGATAAATAGACCCCGAGGGAGCCCCAGCTGGTCATTCTCGACCCTGATCTTTGACTGGTACCTGTTATGAACATCAACCCAACTGTCGGATGCTCTACCAAATATTGCTTCTATTATTGAGAGGCAACATAACTTTGGGGGTTGAGCCCTTGAGTAAATGCATGAAAGGCCCAATCATCTGCAGCTGGAGGCAGGTCAATATGTTCCATCTGGAACCTCAAAACAAACTCCCTAAGCATCTCGTTGTCTTTTTGCTTGACTTTAAAGAGTTTCGATTTCCTCGTCTCGACATTGATAGCGTCGACATGGGCTTTAACGAAGGCATATGCAAGCATAGAAAATGAATCAATAGAATTTGGAGGTAAGTTATAGTACCATATCATTTCCCCTTTAGATAAGGTTTCCCTAAATTTCTTCAACAACACCGACTCAATCTCGTTGACGAGTGTATGGCGTGTATATAATTTTAACTCGTACTCTTTCAAATAATAGTATAGAAAGATATTAAACCCACAGAGATTGGTTTATCTATTCTACAGATGTTTCTTGTTTTAATTACTATTTGAGAAAATCAGAAAGAGTTGAGTTGTGAATTAACTAACTAAAAATGCACGAATGGAGCAATAGAAAATATTTTGCTTTTCACAAATATAATAAAAAGGTATTGGGATCCTGACTTAACTTAATATTTTTATTTTATAGTAGATACATTTATCCTTCAACTTTTATTTCTCGTAAATGTATAAATGCCTCTCACGTTTACATTTATATATTATTACTATAGTTGAACAATTAAATGCACTCCTCTCAGTTATACAAATTAATCGTTAAAATAGTAATATTAAAGAACCAAAAATATATATACTTAAACTAAAACATGCTCTTTTTAGTAAGTCCCTTTTGGTTACCCTACTTGTTATAACTAATTACTACAATATTCGCCTCTTTCGATTACAAATAAATATAGAATCGATTTTAGCATATAAGAGCTAGATGTCACTTAATAAAATTTAACATCTATCAATACCAAAATTAACTATATTACTTCTTTCGCCTCTTTCAATTACAGAATTAGTAAGAAGTTAATATATAGTACGGAATAGATAGATGTTAACAAATTAAATAACACCCAACTATAAAGCAGATAAAATTTAAATAAAAAGCTTTAGCTCAAGCAAGTGAAATTGAAGAATAATATTTACTATTATATAAAAATATTAAGATCCGTCATTCTCCCAACACAAGAAAAATTATTCAATAACGGAGTTAGTACCGACAACGAAAATATTCTTGCCCATTAAATAACAAAATAGAAGGAAATATTCAAGAGAATAATTCTCCCTATTTAATTAAAAATAGAAACCGGAGTAATTTTCAACATTATAATTTATTCGGAACAACTAATGAAGCCAGAGTAATGGCAAAAAGAAGAAAGAAAAAAAAGAAGCTCTCCAAGAATATTTTATGCCAAGCTCTTTTCTCTCTATTTATAGTTGAATTCTTCTTGGCGTAACATGTAAATATGGATGAAATCTAAAGTTTCAGATTTGCATAGCAATGTTTTAGATTTGCTTCAAGTTGCAAAACCAAACTTTTGCCTTCAACTTGGCAAGTTGGCGTGTGCCACTTGATTTCTTATCCTTCTTTTTCTTATTTTTCCTTTTTTTTTCTTTCCTTCTTTGAAAACTTCAAGGCTTAGTTTCTTTTGCAACAAAGCTCAATAGTTGATGCATATTGAATTATTTATTAGAATATAGTATACCTGCAAAGAAAATTAAAACTATTAGTATTAGGAATTAAATAATAACTTATTTTATGTATGATATTTTTCTTTTATTACTCGTCGTCCTCTAGGTCATTGCTTTTTATCGCACACGTGTAGAAGGTCACATGCTCATTTGGATATATGTCCCATTATATTTGGGAATATCGGGAATTCAAAATCTCTTCCAAATTGGCTTCGATGCCGCACTTGGGGGAAAAGGATTCTGAATGAACTTTTTGGAATCTGGTCCTTTCAATATCGGAGATGCTCCCGGGATTGGTCGACCCTCGAATTGTAAGTTTCTACCTTCTTGTCATTTGCCTTTATTTTCTTTTCGCCAGACTCCACCTCTTTTGTTAGTGCTTCGAGAATTTTCATGACCTTGAAAGTTTCTCCGTGTCCGAACTCATCTGGTTCTACAGTAATCTCGTCATTTCTCTGAGCTTCTTCTCTAACCCGCTTGGGTTCGATCGTGTTCCGTGCGTGATTTTTAGTTTGTAGGTGTACTATTTTCACTTGCTGAGCTTGTAGCATTTCAAAAATCAATCATAAGCTGATCCGTCACCTTCCCCTTCGGGTGCTTCTCGAGCCGATGGCTGGGGTACCCCACGAATGCTATTTTTGGGATCGGTTGGCAGGTTGATATTGATGGCAACCTGTGATTTGGCTTCAACTGGTCAGCAATTGGGATACCATTAGGATCAGCTGGGGGTATGTCATTGCTTGGCACCATGTTATTATTTTCACTGTGGTGGCTTGACTCGGCGTCGGCATTCAAGTGAGCAGACTGAGAATATGACGTTTAGGTAGACCTGAAATCAAACTTTAAAGATCAAGTGTAAAATAGAGTGTGTTATGGAGATTCATATTAAATCACCATTGTTATCCTTAGCCCCACAGTGGGCACCAAACTGTTTACCATTAAAATGAGTAATAATTGAATTTATACGCGGTTTAAAGGATATGTGATTTAATTTAACACGAATGATCTAAGAACAGTAAATAATTGAATTAAAGAAAAATAAAACGATCAAACCAAATGCGATGGATGATTAAGTCTAGCTTTATGATAGATATTGGAAGTTGGTTTTGATCCAGCCCTCAAAACGAGCTCGATTGCAATTCAATAAATAAACAGCGGAAGAACACTTTGAATAGTAGCTAGAGAATAAAAATTAACTTTATTGCCTTTGTATGCGCGCCAACAGTGGAAAAATAAAAAAAAAAGTTCTCCCCTTTATATAGTAGGGGAGTTTCAATCCTAGTACAAGTAAGGTAAAAATACTTTCTTCCAGTAAACATTGACACGCAGTTGATATCGGGCGAGATTTACACCGTAATATCCGGTTAAGGGCGGATATTTCGTCCCCTCGTTTGTCCTGTCTAACCGTACGTCTTTCCCTTAGCCTCGGTTCTTTACTTTGCTCGATCTCAATGCTCGGTCGTGTCCGGTTCTGGATGCATGAGTCGTCCTCCTTGGACTTCTGATCTGTAGAAGCCCTCGGCTTTACCCGAGGCCATATCGAGTCGCACTGTCATCTCGTTGTTGTACCGGAAAATCAAGGGTAACTTTGTCCTTGATTTTACATGCACAAAAGTATAAACTAATGCTATTATAAAAAAAGTTAAGCTCTATATACTACCGGTGTAAAAATATATTTACACATTCAAATCATTTAAACTTTGGGCTACTCAACGCAATGCATACAAAAGTTGCGAATACTCCAACTTCTTTATCCGATACCTGATATCCCGGAGTTTCAATTCAAATCGGTGTCTCATTTTTTGGGTTGGAGGATAATATCATTGTATAATGTTCTTTGTCCTAGAACGTATTCAGACCAATTTAGTTTTGTAGAAGAAATACTAAAAGAAACCTTGCTAATTGAAATTCATATGAATTTTTTTCTTACCAAGATAACGAAAGTGAGAAACGAAAATAACGAATAATGTGATAGAAAAATATAGAGCTCTACAAAGAATCGGGTGCAATTTAAAGTTTTCATAAAACAATGTCACGACCTTTAAATAAAAGCCTCCTCTATACCTGACATCTTTGAGTACGATTTTGGAGGGGAACTTTATTAAGGTCATCTCCAACCTTACCCCCATTTTTTGTCCTTAAAATTGAAAAATTTTGAGACAACTTACTCCAACCATTCTCTTATTTTTTTTTTTCCAAGCTTTTTTATATTCTTATCTTTCTTCTATATTATATTATTATCTCTCATTTCAATTTCATTTTTTAATTCCCATTAAACAAATTTCATCTTTTATTTTTATTAATTTATAATTTCCATAATTAAAATAATTCCATAAAATTTTAAATAATATAATTTGTAAGCAATTATTGTAGATTAACTAATAATTCAAATAAAAGTAAAATCATTGCGATATAAGATTAATTAAATATTTATTACATAACGATAAAATTCTTTCGAAATACTAGATAAATATTCAACTTGAACCTCTAGTATTCTCCCATAAATGATCTATTAATGCATTACGAAGTGTAAAATGAGCATCTTTGTCCTTGAATGATCTATTAATGCACCATTCATTTTTTGAGATAATTATATATTTCTTGTACAATTAACTTATAATAAAATTAACTTATAATTTTACATAAAAATAATAAATGCACGAAAATTAATTTATCAAAATTATACACCAAAGTTAAGATGTAATATTAATATTATAAAGACATTACATAAACATAATTAGGTATATATAAAGAGATAAATTAAAAGATTAAATAATAAAATAATAATAATAAATTGATGAATAGTAATGGGGGAGATGAATAGTGTACCCCCATATTTGAGGGAACACTATTCATCCCCCATTTTGGGGAAAAAAATGGGGGAGGGTTGGAGCAAAATTCTCCCAAAAATTAATCCCATTATGGAGGATGGGGGCAAGGTTGGAGATGCCCTAAGGAACTGAAAAAATTTCTGTATAAGTGGCTAGGGTCTACAAAGAAAACCAGTAAATCCACTAAATCAAGTCAAACAAGAAAAATAATATTCAATTTGGTTTGGTTTGGTTTGATTTGGTTAATTTGATACTAGGAAAAACCCGATCATAATTAGTTTGGTTTGGTTTTAACTAAAAAAAGTTAACTCGAAACTAAACCAACTGATATGACATTTATACAACTTTTTAAAAATATTTTTTATATACATAAATATTTTTTGTAATGTAATTTATAAATATTTCTCAAATTTTTTTACAAATTTATCTTGTAATGTATTATTTCAAGTTTGGACTTAACATTCTTGAATGATCCAATAAATTTTATAACTGATAAATGTAGTAACTCAAATAAAGTTCAAATCAATACTAGTGCTAACAAAATAAATTCAATTCAACTCTAGAAATGACAATAGTGTTGGATATCTATTTTTAGTTTTGCATTGATTTATAATGAAAATGTATAACTTAGTTTATCTTTTTATTTAGTGCTTACTCACGTAATTAATAGTACTTATTACATGTATTTATTTTAGCATGACTTATATAGTACTTTTAGATTATGTTCATTTTTATTATAGCTTATTAATTAGCAATATTTGTTTTATGCAATTTATTATCTTTGTTTGAATATTTTGGTACAACGTCATGCCTCATCTCATATTATGTGTTATTTTCTTGAAAAATATATTGGATAATTATATCCTACTAGAACTAAAGAAATATTTGAAACACAAGTTACATAGTTGGTGCTATGAAGACTTTATCAGAAAAAACCTGAAAACCCGAGGAAAAAAAAATCAAAAAACCCAAGAAAACTCAAGAGTGCAAAGCCGCACTTTAATTGTTTGATTGATTTATAGATTTAAACACCTAATATCATTAGTTTAATTTGGTAATTAAAAAATTCGAACCAATCCGATATATGTACCGCCCTATCAGTTACTAATATGTCTAGCTCAGTAATCCTAGAAGATCTAAGTAAGTTATTTCCATGAAATCTTTTCGGAAATCTCTTAGCGGATCTTCGGCCATGCATCCCTGTATTCTTCACGTTCAGCTTCCTAAATGTAACAGTTTAAAATGAAAAACTTTTTCCTGCCTTTTATAGTAATTAGTTGGAGCACTAATAAATACTAGTACTAACTTAGGAATGACTTGATGGATAAAGCAGCACTGTCCGAAGCATTGCAGTATAACCACCAACTAAAAAGTTTGTCAATATTCACTCTACCAGGTAATTTATGGCGGATTAAGAAGATTTAGGCCTCTATTGCACATGCTCAAAAGCCTGCGGTGTGCGTTTAGCTCTTCTGCTGTTTTACAATTGCAGTAAAAAGGAGAGCATTGAAGGATCCTTGATCAGAATGGGCACATAACAACTACTAATTAGATTTGTTGATTTAAACACTCATGCTCTAAGCATCATCATACAAAAATAAATCCCTACAAAATCAATCTTCATCTGAACTCTCATATGCTACTAGCAAGCTTTTCATTGCATTATCTGCAATTTTTTCATCTCCCATGTCAGTTGATCTAGCTGGCAGGGTCTCTTTCTGCTTCTCCTGATTAGAATCAGTGTTATTACTTGGTGCAGCCTGTGTGCTTGCTGGGGAATTACTCCCATCAAATGCTGTAGAAACTTTCTGCTTCTTAGGTTTGACTTCTAAAACCCTTTTAAGTAAATCTTGCTGCCTGTACCATAAGACCAGCAAATATGTTAATCTAATTAACTCCCCTTGATTATTTATGAAGAATACCAAGTACCAAACAACAAAAAATGATGCAAATAACAAGGGGGACACCGGAGAAATAAAGTGCCTAACAGTAAAAGAGGCAAAACAATACCTAATCCCACTCTTTGGCTTGGGCTCAACACGAAGAGGCAGGGGAATTGACGCTGGTGAAGAATCAGCTACAGCTTTGTTTAATATGGTTAAGAATAACACAGAAGATGGAAATGGTTAACTACAACTTAATAACCTTACATATCTATGTCCTTTTTTTTGGTTGATAAATTATATGTCCCCTATCCTCTCTGCTGGCAAGGCTAAACTTCATGGGATAAATCATCAAATCGGCCTTTATAATGATTATACATATTAATGAAACTCAATTGACATCAATTAGCACTTGCAGTCATGATATAATGTCAACATACGAGGGATACACAATCGAACGAGGTAATATCAAAGGAAGAACCAGTAAAAAGGATATCTTGAATGCTTGGAATGCACGTTTTTCGGTACGTCTCAGAAGACGTTCAGCATCCTCTTCGGCTTCCATCTGCTCCTTTAGATAAAGCAAGTCATCACTGTCCAGGGCTGCATTACAAAAAAACAAGGCTCGGGAGACTATTACACACTTTCATTATATCGATCGATGGATGTACAACGAAGAAAAAGAGGGTAGGAATTATTTTGAGCAAGAATCTGTACCGCCTCTCCCATGAAGGTAGCCTCCACGTTCCCCAGCAACATCTTGCATCTGAACATATCAAGCACCCAGTAGGAAAAGCCAAGATCCCTGTCAGGGCATGTTATAAGAAACTGGGGTGTTCTGAGGGATATTTTAAATATGATCTGGTCCTGAAATAACGTGACATCACACACTTTTCTGGAATATCTTAATTTAGAATAAATCACAACCATCAAACTTTTCTTTTAGTAGTGTTAAACCTGTTTTCTAAGACTATAACTACATATACTGCAAAGACCTCTTATTTAAATCCTAATAGATGGACTGCGTATTTACCTTATTTTGGTCCACGATAGCTGTTTAAGTCTATTTATTGGATAGGGTTCCCTTTACCAGTAGTTACTCCGTTGATGTGAGCTTGCTCACTTTGTCGGTCCTACACCCTCATAAAGGAGAAGGATTGTAGTAGGTTCACAGCCAGCGTAAAATATGTCGATTTATGAGAAATTTTCATCATTGATGATTGCTCATGGTGTTTATTGACCTAGAGAAGGTGTATGACAAGGTCCATAGGGACGTTCTTTGGAGAAGCCTGGAGGTGAAATATGTACCGGTAGCTTATATTAGGGCGATACAAGATATGTATGATAGAGATAAGACTCGGGTTTGGATTGTGGGAGGTGATTCGGAGCCTTATCCGGTGGTTATGGGATTACACCAAGATATGCGCTCAGCCCGTTCTTATCTGCTCTGGCGATGGACGCACTGACACACCTTATTTAAGGGGAGGTGCCTTGGTGTATATTGTTCGCTGATGATATAGTTCTGATTGATGAGACGCGAGGCGGTGTTAAGGAGAGACCGGAGGAATGGAGGCAGACCCTGGAGTTTAAAGGTTTCAAGTTGAGTAGGACCAAGACGGAATATTTGGAGTGTAACTTTAGCAACGTGTCGGGGAAGCGGATGTGGAAGTGAGGCTTGACTCACAAGTTATCCTTAAGTGAGTTTCATGTACCTAGGGTCTATTATCCAGGGAGATGGTGTGATCGACAGGGATGTCACACACTGTATCGGGTTGGGGTGGATGAAATGAAGGTTAGCGTCTGGAGTCCTGTGTGACAAGAATGTGCCACTGAAACTTAAAGATAAGTTCTACAGAGTGGTGGTTAGACTGGCTACGTTGTATGGAGTTGAGTGTTGGCCAGTCAAAATTTCACATATCCAGAAGATGAAAGTAACAGAAATGAGGATGTTGAGATGGATGTGCGCGCACACTAAGATGGATAAGATTATGAATGAGGATATAGGCGTGGCTCCCGTGGATGACAAGATGCGGGAAGCGAGACTTTAGCAACGTGTCGGGGAAGCGGATGTGGAAGTGAGGCTTGACTCACAAGTTATCCTTAAGTGAGTTTCAAGTACCTAGGGATCTATTATCCAGGGAGATGGTGTGATCGACAGGGATGTCACATGATCGACAGGGATGTCACACACTGTATCGGGTTGGGGTGGATGAAATGAAGGCTAGCGTCTGGAGTCCTGTGTGACAAGAATGTGTCACTGAAACTTAAAGATAAGTTCTACAGAGTGGTGGTTAGACTGGCTACGTTGTATGGAGTTGAGTGTTGGCCAATCAAAATTTCACATATCCAGAAGATGAAAGTAACAGAAATGAGGATGTTGAGATGGATGTGCGCGCACACTAAGATGGATAAGATTATGAATGAGGATATAGGCGTGGCTCCCGTGGATGACAAGATGCGGGAAGCGAGACTTAGATGGTTTGGGCAAGTGCAGAGGAGCCTAAATGCTCCGGTTAGGAGGTGTAAGCGGTTGGCTCTAGCAGGTACGAGAAGAGGTAGATGGAGGCCTAAGAAGTACCAGGGCGAGGTGATCAGGCAAGACATGGCGCGCCTTCAGTTTTCAAGGACATGGACCTTGATAGGAAGGTGTGGAGGTTGAGCATTAGGGTTGAAGGTTAGGGGATAGTCGAGCGTTTCTCCTCGCTGCGCTGGCTAGAGTGATAGTGTTTTGTCTGGGACTGCTAGCGGTTTTTGTCGTGTTTCACATTTTTTACTGTCTTTCACATTTTTGTCTTTCCATTTATTTGTTGTATTTTACGATGTTGATTCTATTTTTCTGGTTTCTGTTGTTGTTACAGACCTATTGTCTCAGAAACGAGGGTCTCCCGGAAACAGCCTCTCTATTCCTTCGGGGTAGGGGTAAGGTCTGCGTACATTCTACCCCTCCCCAGGCCCCACTAGTGGGATTTAGTGGGTTGTTGTTGTTGTCTTCATCATTGATGAATAGTGAGGATTCATATAATTTTTTTTGAAATGGAAGTGAGGATTCATATAATTGACCTCAACTAGATGGCGATTGAGGCTTAATTGTGTTTGTTGTTGTTTCTTTTACTAGTAGCAGTCTCCAATTGAGTAAAAGAAGCCCTCTTCTGATCAAAACAACTTCTATAAGTTCCTTGTAAGCCTAACAAAACATTTGTCACTTAATGTTCAGTAGAATAAAGAGGAAGGATAGCAAATAAAAAGAGCAGTTACTAGAGCCCTTTTTGGCAAGAAAATAAGGAATAGAAAACCTGAGAGGTCGCAAGCTCAGTCAATTTTCTCAACACATTCAGAATTCAAAAAGGGGAAGTTGATTTTTTCTTTTTCTTTTGATAGCCAGGACATGAAGAAGACAAATTTTTATTTCTTCGACATGGTACACACACACA
>MU700868.1:0-11905 GCA_026770625.1 Nicotiana glauca | reverse complement strand
TGAGTAGTTATTTTTATTTATTTATACTTTTCTATTTTTAATATAGCTAATTATATGATATCTATATTTATAATTCAAATAAAACAACTAATTAATTAAAAAATTTAAGAATGTTTTTTTGTTAAAATGGTAGTTTATTTTGTCTTAATAATGCCACTTTTAATTATTAATATTTTCCTTTTTTTTATTGTAGCAAATTTTTTTTTTTTTAAAAAAATTTTAAGATAACTTAAAACTCCAAAGTGAAACTACTCCCCAATTTGAATGAGTAGTTATTTTTTTTTATATTTTTTTTTTTTAATATAGCTAATTATAATATAACTATATTTATTAATTCAAATAGAGTAACCAATTAATTCAAAATTTAAGAAGTTTTTTTTAGTTAAAAAGTTAGTTTATTTTGTCTTAGTATTGCCACTTGGCTTTTTGTGGTTATGCCACTTGTCTTAATAATGTGCTTTTGCCACTCCTTTTATTATGGATAGATTCGGTTGACCTCTCGATGAAGCCGTTAGTAGGCATTCATTCCTTCTCATGTAAAACCTATATTATAAATTAGCCAGATAACTAATATAAATAGAAAAGGAGGATGATTTAAGTTCTTTATTCGTTGCAATTCATAATAGCCCCATATTAATTCATTAGTTTATAAGCATAAAACATAAAACTAAATGCACATGGCAGAGAGAGGAAAGAGATCAAAGTAACTCAGCCTCCTTAGTTTTATTTTGGACCATCCACTAAACGTGATGGGATCTAACCAACATTTCTTC
The DNA here is from genome assembly GCA_026770625.1 of Nicotiana glauca. Classification (NCBI taxonomy): domain Eukaryota; kingdom Viridiplantae; phylum Streptophyta; class Magnoliopsida; order Solanales; family Solanaceae; genus Nicotiana; species Nicotiana glauca. The sequence goes on along the minus strand of MU700868.1, from coordinate 11,132 downwards.
TCCTCACAGTTTATTCTTAATTCCATGTGACCTATCTAACCATTCTTCTTCTCAGTCTATCCTTCTATATAATCCTACAATTCTCTTTTTGCAGAGATAAGGATGATAATGAAGCAAATCAAAGGAACCAACTAACCCTGACTTGGGTTCTTCTAATATATTTTTTGCACACTTTAGGAAAGCATAAATTTTATGCAATTTCGACTATTTTCATTTTCCCAACCTTTAATGATTTCAAGACTTACGAACTTAGACTCTTTGTCCTTCCTGGTTAAAGGATATTGCTTTTCTTGTCCTTCTTAGTTATAGGAGCAAAAGATGTGCAATGATTTACACATTTGGGTAAACTTCTCTGCTAATTGCAATAAATCGCTGGAAACGTCTTAAGATCTATCTATTAGGGTACTAGCAAAACTTATGCTTTTATTTTGGTCATTTTGTGTGTATGAACTCTCAGGAAGTCGCAAAAGTATAAATCAACAAAGGATGCTAATTAACAACAAACTTAGCAAAAGAAAAGTTAATCGCAAAGAACCAATATCGAAGAACATAAAAGACCAAATATTTTTAAAAAATGCAACAGAATAAAACAAAGAAGAAAGACGAGAAAAGTTGCACCATAGCAACCCAAGAAAATATACATAACTCTCAGCTATAGTGGGCTGCTCTAGTGGTGAGCACTCTCCACTTATAACTAAGAGGTTGTGAGCTCGAAGTCACCCCAAGAGCAAGGTGGGGATTTCTTGGAGGGATGGATGATAGCCTCTCTACCCCAGGGTAGGGGTAAGGTCGACTTACACACAATCCTCCCCAGACCCACTGGTGGGATTATACTGGGTTGTTGTTGTTGTCGTCGTTCTCAGCTAGATGAGCTACATCATTTCAAATGAGTCATCCTACAGATAAACAATGAAAGCATAAATTGAGCAAAATTTACCAGAAGGCGTTGCTTCGAAAGGTGTCTTCTATCCTCACTGGTAGCCATTCTTCTGAATATCTAGCAGATATCTAAAACTCTAAGTTAATGGGAACTCCATTTGTTAATAATGTCCCATATAATGCACAACGGGAAAAGAAAATTAAGAAAAAGTCAAGTAAAGGATGGCTCAGAATTATTGGAGAAGTTGTAATTACCACTTCAAATTAATGAACCTACAACTTGTAATTATAACTAAGAAATATTTCAGGTGTATCATCAGCTACTATTAGATTCATTTTCTGATGCAATAGGCACAATTGTCCTACAGGGCATTTTATCAAACACCTTATAGGTATCAGTGGTATTCCCTGATTTTTTCCTACAACACCACTTTGGATGCTATTCTCCAGTCAAATAATCTTCTGGTATATCTTCTGGCATCCCATGTAATTTGAATACATGATCCATTAATACCTTGGCAATATCACTAGCTGAGTAAGGGTGTGAGACTCCAATGAAATGAGCATATTTAGTCATTCTATCAACCACTACCCAAATTACAGACTTGCCCTGGGATTTGGGTAGAAACTCAATGAAATCCATACTAATACTACTCCAAGCTAGGGAGGGTAATTTGAGGAGTTGAAGCAAGCCTAGGTAAGGGGTAGTTTCATACTTGCTTCTCTAACAAGTATCACATTGCTTAACTTGTACCATGACATCCTCTCTCATGCCCTTCCAATAGAAGAGAGCAGCTAACCTCCGATAAGTGTGATCAATGCCTGAATGTCCCCCATGGATGGAGCTATGCCACATTTGGATGATGTCCTTCCTCAAGTTAGCATCAGGTCCAACCACTAGTTTACTATTCCTTCTGAGTTGTCCATTCACAAAAGAATACTCATTCAACTCAGCATTTCCAGATTGAAGTTGAGACACAAGGTCAGTGAGCTCCTTGTCAAGAGTCCAACTCTGTATAATGAGGTTTAGCAGGTCAGTTTTAACTGTGGAAAGAGTTAATGCAGCCAACTCTATCAAGGGTAGTCTGGACAATGCATTTGCAGCCTCGTTCTCTTTCCCTTTCTTATACTCAATGATGAAATCATACTGCATCAGCTTAGTTATCCATTTGAGCTAGGAGCCAGTGTGTAGCTTCTGCTCCAAAAGGAATTTGAGTGCCTTCTGATCTGTTTTGACTGTGAAGGGTCTACCTGTGAGATATTTAGTCCATTTGTTTACTGCCATCACTAAGGCTAAGAGTTCCTTACCATACACAGACAAGGATTGGTGCTGAGGAGACAACCCCTTGCTTAGGTAGGCAATGGGTTGCCCATGTTGTATGAGGACAGCTCCAATTCCCAGGCTGCAAGCATCAGTTTCCACCATAAAAGGAATGGAAAAATCTGGTAGTGCCAACACAGGTGCAGAAGTTAAGGTTTCCTTCAACTTTTGAAAAGCCTCAGTAGCCTTGCATGACCAAAACAAATTGTCCTTCTTGAGTAAATCAGTGAGGGGCTTACTCAAGACTTCATACCCCTTGATGAACCTCATATAGTACCCTGTCAGACCTAAGAAGCCCCTCAGCTGTTTGAGGTTAGTAGGTGTTGGCCAAGTTTGGAAAGCTTCTATTTTTTTGGGCTCAGTAGCCACTCTTGCAGCTGAAATGTAGGTATTCAATCTTGTCAGTTGCAAAGACACATTTGCTCCTTTTAGCAAAGAGCTGATGCTGCACCAACAGTTCAAAGGTAATTCTGAGATGTTGGATATGGTCCTCCATGCTTCTACTGAATACCAATATATCATCAAAGAAAACCAAAATAAACTTCCTCATGTAATCCTTGAATATGTGGTTCATCAGCCCCTGAAAACTTGAAGGAGCATGAGTTAGGCCAAATGGCATAACTAAGTATTCATAATGTCCAGAGTGGGTTCTGAAAGCAGTCTTATGAGTGTCAGATGGGGACATTTTAATCTGATGGTACCCAAATTTTAGGTCTATCTTGGAATAGATTGTTGACCCTCCTAACTCATCCAATAGTTCCCCAATTATAGGGATGTGAAACTTGTCTTTGATGATTAGCTTGTTTAATGCCCTGTAGTCAACACATAATCTCAAGGAACCATCCTTTTTACTCACAAGCACCACAAGGGAAGCATAGGAACTAGAGTTGTATTGGATGATACCCCGAGTCAGCATTTCCTGTGTCATTTGCTCAATGACATCCTTCTGAATAGGTGACTACCTGTAGGGTCTGGAGTTCACTGGAGTGTTGCCTTCCACCAAAGGGATATGATGGTCAAATACTCCTCTTGAAGAGGGTAGCTGGTTAGGCTTTTCAAATACATCTCTGTATCCTTCCAATACTGCCTGTATCTCTATAGCCCCATCTTCCATTAGAATTGACTCCTCCTCCTCAACATCTTCCTTGTTATAGACCTTTATCATAAATAACTGAGTTGTGTTTGTTGTCACACTGTTAAGTGTCTTGGCCTGTACTGTCTTGAAAGAAGGAGGAATTCCCTGTAATGTGATTGACTTCCCTTGATAGGAAAATTGAATCCAGAACTTTGCAAAGTTGATTTAGATATCCCCTAACTTGCACAACCATTGTATACCTAGTACTACATCACAACTTCCTATAGGAAGAACCAAGAAATCATCAGTAAATACCACTTCTTGCATTAACCATGTGAACCCTTTGCTGCCCTTAACTGATTGCAGCACCCTTCCATTACCAACTGAAACATCTTGTGGATTCATTTGGTATACCTTGCACCCTAGTCTTTTGGCTGTTTGTTCATTTATGAAATTATGAGTTGAACCACTGTCAATCAAGACATTGATTAGATTTTGTTCAGTAAAGCCTTGTATCCTCAGTGCCTTGTATCCCTTAGAACCCTTCATGGCTTCTAATGATATTTCACAATTCTCTACATTTTCCTGCCCTTCTTCTGTTACATCAGGGAGTTCTTCCTCCAGTTCTTGATCCTAAAAAAAAAATTGGTTCCTCCTCAAGCTCTAGAGAATACAGTTGCCTTTTTGCCTTGCACTTGTGACCAGGTGTAAATTTTTCATCACAAAAGAAACAGATTCCATTGGCTCTCTTTTTATCCATCTCTGCAGGAGTTAATCTCCTTCTCCTGTTACTATCAAAGACAGCAACTGCTGGTTTCTTATATAAAGGCTGGTTCCCTTTAAGGTAACTGGTGCTACCTTGGTTGACAAATGGTTTTGAGGGAATTGAAGCAGAGATGATGCCCTTGATAGACTTGAATTGAGTAGCAAAGCTAGCCTCTTGCAACCTAGCCAGGTAGTAAGCTTGTGGGATTACCTACCTTCACTGCATTTCTGAGTTCAGGCTTCAAATTATTCACGAAGATGCTGATGGCATGTTCTGTGGAAAGGTTGATCATGGTCATCACACTGACAAAGGCCTTCTGGTACTCCTTGACAGAACCAGTGTGCTTGATATTTATTAATTCTGTCATGGGATCTGAGTACTCTGCTCCAAAGCTATCACAAAGAGCCCATAGGTACTCATCCCAAGTAGGCAAGGGCATCTGGCCCCTGCTTCTCATATAGCCTAGATGCCACTGTAGGGCATCTCCCTAAAAGTGCAAGGAAACCAATTTCATCCTCTGCTGAATAGTTACTTCCTCATCTGCAAATATTTTTTCCACCTTATACATCCAAGTCCTTAAGTCCTCTCCATCAAATTTAGGGAAGTCCACCTTAGTGTACAAGGTATAGGGTATGTTGGGCAGGGGTATGGTATGGTTATGCTGATTTTGTGATTGGTTGGGAGTTATGTTGTTATGTGGATATTGGGGTGGAGTTGGCATATAGGGAGTTTGGTGGTAAAGAAGGGAAGGAGTATGGCCAGGTTGGGTGCAGTACGAGAAAGGGAACTACATAGGCTGAGTATAGGCAATGTGAGGAGGTATCACTCCTGTTTGAGGGCCTTGTGTCCAGGTCATTAGGGGTTGATACATCCTGCCATTTGGAGGTGGGATTGAGAGGTTTAGAGGCTGCATTGGAGCAGATCTAGGGTGGGAAGAGGACATGCTTGTGAGCACATAAGGGAGTGGAGAAGGTAAATGAGGGTTACTTGCCATGATTGAGCGAGCTATTGGTTGAGATTGAACCACAGGCAACTGGACGGGAGCAGAGCTCATACCACTGACCATATGGTTACAAACATTGGGTCTAATAGTCAAACTAGGAGTTGGTATAGAAGTGAAGGTACTTACTGGTGCAATACTGACATTGCTGGTGCTTGGTGTGGCTAAGTCTCCAAAGTCGAAGGGTTGGTCATTAGGAGAATATAGCTCCCTATCTTCAGGGTGTGACCTCTTGTCTCTCTTAGGTCGTTTACCTCCAAGAATCACCCCACTGAAGACCTCTCTTAGCTCGTTCAAAGAGTCCTCCTGCTGCTTGTTGCTATGCTCATGTGCAGCTTCAAGCTATTCTTGTCTAGCTGAGAAGTTGGACATCTCAGCAGATATTTTGTATAGTGTGCTCATGATTTCACTCATCTCTCCCGACATAGCCACAGATCCAAGAAAGAGCTCTGATACCACTGATAGCAACGAGCTCAATGGAACAGTAAAGAAAAGGAAAAGCTGCGGCAAAATGGAAAGGAAAGCAGAAAAAATAAAGAAGAAGATAAAGCTAGGGTAAAATAAGGAATATTCTCTTGTATATCCATTACTATGAAGGGTAATTACAATATATATAGGGGGAGTGAGAAGAGATACTCTCATATGACAATCAAGCCCTTTCTCTATTTAGCTATAGGACCAATTGTGTAAAAGACAAGAAAATTACTGGACTAAAGTGTAATTCCTATAACTTCTAATTTAAAACTTAACTGGACTAAACTAGCTTATTTAAAACTTGGCTTCTGCCACTATAGTTAACTAACTTAACTGCCGTGTATTACTCAACTAGCACTAGTACTACAGACGCAAGCTATATCATATCATAATCAATAATTTATGGTCCAGATTCCAACGTTAAACTAAAATTCTGTAGGAAATTGAGGGAATTCAACCATAGTTTTTGCATAAGTTCTGATTTTAAAGAAGTCCACAAATAATGCATAGATAGTAAATCCACACCAAAAACTATAAAAAAGGATAATTCCTAGTAGAAAATATGATGAGGATTTCAGAAAAAATTGTAATGCATCTTAGAAAAGCATAGGAAAAAGCAAAGAGGGCTTTGATGCTTTCATAACACAAGGAACAACCAAAAAAGCATATTCTCAGTAGTTTTTCATTTCCCTGCTTTTGAGTATTCAAGAAACTAAAAAAAATACAAGAGAAATCCAAAAATAAACCCCAAATCAGATTAAAAAGGAAAAATGAAAAGATAAAAGGAAGAAGGACTAAGCACAGAAACCAAATATAAATAAAAATAGAGAGAGAAAGATGAATTTGTTGTGCATGTTTGAAAATACAGAGGAGAATGCAATGGAAGAAACATAAAATAATTTTTATGGGAACTTGCTATGCAAGTTTCAAAAAACCAGAGGAAAATGCAAAGGAGCAAAGGGCTTACCATTCTTTACTTTTGTCCATTTTCATGCTCCTCAGTGGCGATAAAACTGAAATGTCACAACAGAAATCCAAAAAAGAAGAAAAAAAAAAAAAAAGAGGGACTAAAGCAGAAGAGTGGGAAAATTAAGAATCAAGAAGAAGTAAAAGAGCAAAGAGAAGAATGAAGCTCACGGCTCACCACAAAGCAGATGCAATAGAGGAACAAGAATTATTGAGAAATGTGGTTCTCAAAATCTCAAAATTACAACATGAAAGCCTCAAGCCTAAAGTCACAGTCACGTGGGTCTCTGTAAAATGGACACGTACTGATCCTTTGGAACCAATCATTTACTATAATGTCAACATTTTAGATTGTTTTGACGATTATACCCTTCGTCGTCCAACAAAGTTTCACTTATTATATAGGTAAAAAGCTTAATATGGTTATTTGGATTTTGAATTTGGACGAGTATTATTAAAGCTTGTAAGGATTAATTTTGAAGTTTAAGTTCGTTTAGAATTGTTTTGAAGTGGGTTTGGTGGTTCCACAAAAGTTAAAAAATCAATAACCTTGATCAAAGAGATAATTGTTGAGCCTCTCAACAATTAAGTTGCAATTCCGAAGGGTCATTGGCCACATAAAGCTGATTCATCTATTTGATATTACTGATGAACATTCTTTTATCAAAGAAATGTTTAAGTGGAATTGGGGATGGGTAGGGTCGGGTAAATAGTTTGGCATAAGTAGAAGCGGGTAAATATTTTAGATTGTGTGGGTAATTGTGAATTTATCCCTATTTATTTAGTAAAACAAAACATTGCACAAATATGAGAGTGTAAGGTGCCGTTTGGTTCCTGTTTTAGCAGGGTTAATCCATGTATAAAAACCAATATAATTTAGAGAAATTTTCATAAAATACTATTTTTTAGTGGTAATTTGCCATCTATAGCTACCATTTGCTATATTACGGAATATAGATAGCTTTTCTGTGGTTATAAGATATATTCGATGTATTTAAGCTATTGTATTCATGAATACCGTAGAAAAACTAGGCATGAATCAGGGAAGTCCAGCTAATCAGTTGTTGTATTCACGTGTATTCGATTGTATTCATGGAGTGAAACATGGGATTACAGCTGGATAAATTATTGTATTCGACTGTATTCACGTCGTGAAATGGGGGATTAAACTATTTTAAAATGGAAAGTGAATCAATTAACATAATAGACTTTTAATATAACTCAACAAACTCAATTATAACACACAATTTTTGAATTTTTCAGTTATAAAAAAGATTCTCAACCGCAAAATACAATGAAATAGATAGAATACAGAGGGATACATTGAAATACAATGAAAAAAAAGATACTGAATACAATGAAATACATGGAATATAACGAGATACATTAAATTACAATGAAAAAAAGGATAGTGATTACAATGAAATACATAGAAATACAGCGATATACATTGAAATGCTCTTAAAAAAAGGTAACAAAATCTTCAAATTGCTCAATCCCAAACTTCAGACTCCGACGACTCATCGGATTCCGACCATGATTCCATAAGAAATTTGAATAGGTATAATATATGAAACTGACTCGCCTTACATGTAACATTACAATATTACAACATGTCCATTTATACATGGGATGCTGACAATTCAATCCTTTCATAATCAACAATTAAAGAGGCTAATCTCTGTTGTTTGAACCAGTAAGTATCTTCGCGTTTCAAAGTGAGTTCTTGACCAGTGGGACAAACAAATTTTTAAAAAAAAATTGGGATCAGAAACTTTAGACAAAGAGGTTTGTGAACTGGGTTTCTCTCAATCGGATGCAGGAGCTAGAGCAATTTCTGAAGTGGGCTTTGCACAATTCCGGTTGAAGGAGGAGGAGATTGAAAATTTTAATGGGATGGGAAAAGAGAATGAGGTGTATCAAAGTAGAGAGAGAAAGAAATTAGTGTAGCTGATTAGCGTATTTAATGGCTTAGGGCTAGGAGGTAAACAAAATTAAATATTTTGCTATAAACCTTAAAAGGTATCTATAGAATATAATTTTTTTAAATGATATTTATTTAAAATAAATAAGGTGTTAACCTTTGCTATAGGAGGTAAAAATTCATATTATTTAATATTTTTGTCAAGAAAAATCAATTTCGGTATAAAATTGAACACAACATATACCATGTTATGTTAGTATTTTTGTTCTTCATACATAATATTTGTATAAGTTAATTAAATTTTTGTGTATTATTTTATGCACGATAAAATACAAAATAAAAATACGTGTATTAAATAATACATTAATTAAACTAATAAAGGCCTAATATATTCTTTTCACTTTAAGTTTAGAATTTCTTTCCCTTTCACTAGGAGCCTGATATCTGTGACAACCCGATAGGCTGTTTTGAGTACTACCCCTTAGTTTGGTGTTTAAAGACCTCTATTAGCTCCATTTCATATTTTTCGATTAGCGTGCGCACTTCGTGTTTTTTCGACAAGTTTTTACGTAAAAAATTGAAGAAAATATGATTTTTGTCTTTAAAAATAATTTGAGATGACTACGATAAACATTTTTTGTAACCGCCTCCGGGTCGGTGTTTTGATAGTTCTAGTAAGTCCGTATTGTGATTTGGACTTGGAAGTACACTCGGAATTGAATTCGAAGGTCCCTAGGTTGATTATAATTATTTGGCCGGAAGTTAGCAATTTGGAAGTTCTGAAATTTTCTAGGGTTGACCATAGGTTGACTTCATATCTATCCGGTTCGAATTTTAGTTTTGGAACCTGGTATAGGTCCGTTTTGCTATTTGAAACTTGTCTGCAATACTTGGTGCAAATCGGAGTTGGTTTGATAGGATTCAGACGCTTGGTTGTGATTTTAGAGGTTCTTGAGTTTTCTCTGAAACTTCATGCATTTTGAAGTCCGATTCGTAGTTCTAGGTGTTATTTTGATATTTTGATCGCGCGAGCAAATCCGTATGATGCTATCCGATGCGCCGGAGATTAGGCCGTTCACTGGGACTGAGTCCTTTTATTCAAACGCTTAGTTTGACGACCTTTCTTCCAGTAAATGGAAAAGTCAGTTTTTTATAGTCGCCTCTTGCCTTATTGAAAGATTGATATAGAGAATAAATTCCTATATTTCTTATCTAATCCTACCTACCGCCTTCCTTCCATAGCAATAAAACTTCTTTCTAACTTCATTCAAAAAACCAATTTAGGATCAGGAATCAAACTTTTTTTGTATTGCTTCTTTCACCGATATGAGCCACCTCTTCGTTTTTATTGAGAGTAGGCACCCTAGTCTCAGGATTTGGTTATTTTTTCTACTTTTTGTGAAGTATAACATTTGGTGTGAACTGTTGGAGGAGCATAATCAAACTCTTTCCTAAACTCTTCTGGCAAAATCACTGGGGTAATTATATTAGCAATTCGTTTTGGCGATACACAGTGCATTCTTTTCTGTAACAACCCGATCGGTCGTTTTGAGTACTAGCGCTCCGTTCAGCAGTCGGAGGCCGTGAACAACTTCATTTCAGGTATTATGACTTGTACGCGTGGTCGGAATTAAATTTCGAGAAGTCCAGAGTTGATTTGGGAAGAAAATTCTCATTTCAGAAGCTTAAAGTTGAAAGAATGAGCTAATATTGGAATTTTGAGTAAACGACCTCGGAATCTGGATCTGAAGGTTCCAGCAGGTTCGTATGATGATTTCGTACTTGGGCGTATGCCCGGATTGGGTTTTGGATAACCCGGGAGCATTTTGGCGCCTAATGTGGAAGTTGACATTTTAGAAGAAATTTCATAAGTTTGGTTTGAAGTGCATTTCGGCGTTACCAATGTCCGTTTGGAATTTCGAGACTGTGAATAGCTACATATAGTGATTCTAGAGTAGGGGGCGCGATCGGAAGTGAATTCGGAGGTCCGTAGACCATTTTGAAGCCATTTGGCTAAAGATAGAAAGTTGAAGGTTTTTGGAGAGTTTGACCGGGGGGTTGAGTTTTGATATCGGGGTCGGAATCAAATTCCGGAAGCTGGAATAGTTCCGTAATATTAAATATGACTTGTGTGCAAAATTTGAAGTCAATCGAACGTGATTTGATAGGTTTCGGCATCGGAAATAGAAGTTGGAAACTTCAAAGTTCATAAAACTTGAATTGAGGTATAATCCGTGATTTTGGTGTTGTTTGATATGATTTGAGGCCTCGAGCAGGTCCATAATATGTTTTGGGATTGGTTGGGGTCCCGAGGGCCTCGGGTGGATTTCGGGTGGTTAACGGATCAAAAATTAGATTTTTAGAAGAGCTGAGTTTGCTGGTATCTGGTATTTCCGCTTCTGCGGAAATGGGACCGCAGAAGCAGCCCAGCAGAAGCGAAGAAGAAACCGCAGAAGCGGACCAGGGCGGGGGCAGGAAGGACCGCAGAAGCGGCCCTTGATCCGCTGATGCGGAACCGCAGAAGTGGTGGGCCTGACTGCAGAAGCGGAAAGCCTAGGGTCGTTTGGAATCGCAGAAGCGGCAAGCGGTCCGAAGAAGCGGGACCGCGGAAGTGGGAAAGGCATCGCAAAATCGAAAGTCCTGGGCATGGATGGGAACCGCAAAAGCGGCCAAGAATCCGCAAAAGCGGAACCGCATAGGCGGTTATATTTCCGCATATGCGGAAAC